>JAUKWC010081158.1:16608-74087 GCA_032356245.1 Endocladia muricata
CACATTCCGTCGACGCTGCATAATGTCCCTGCACACCGTGGTTGGGTATCATACTGTCCAGCTGTTGCCCATTGTGGACGACAGAGGCTTTGACGTCCTTCCACCTTCTTCGACTACTCGCGCACCAGCTACAAAAATCTCCATACTACACTCCGCCCTGCGCTCTCTCCTATCGCCTCCGTATGATAAGGCCCTAGGAGGCTTTGCATGCTCAGATGCCTACCATCGTCTCTGTAAATGTCATCCAGTCCTCATCAGGTACTATTGCGTCATACGCGAGGCGAAGGACATCATCGGCACTTGATCAGACACAGAAACCAGCTAACCCTGCCACCGTTCCGAAATAGCTTCAAATCTCTTCACTTAGCCCGCCTCATTCCCGCGGCGCACCACGCAGTTGACCATTCATCTTCGCAGAAAAGTGGCCGACCTCGACGCCAATGCCGCTGCACATGCATTGTTGGACAGGCAGGCTCAGGCACGAGCTGCCACCGCACAAGCGCAATAAATCCTCGTCACCTTCTCCTCGCGGAGGATACAATCGTTTCTGCAAACATGCCCCTCCTTCCGTCCACTTCTTGACTCGACATGCACTCAATTTTCGGATTGAAACCGCTGCACAACTTCCACCTTGGCATCTCCGAATCAATCGAGACCTGCATGCTTTTTAGGCTCGCCTCCTCCGTCCCATTCACAGCGCAAGCATACGCCAGCAACAGTCGGAAGCAAATCAGAACTATCCGCAATGCTCTCCTTCGCAGAGTCAACACAGTTCTGATTGCCATTCATAGTGGCTCCTACGTTCCCGGCCTACCCGCTGACTGCTCCGGCTGCGAAAAAAGGCAGTCGCCTGAACGGACTCTTTATACATGAATGAGTCAGCGGCATGCTGAACGCCAAACAATACAAGTACGTTGACATGGTTTTTCCAATTATTGCAGGAATTATAGACCGTTGCTGTGATGAAGGTGACTCCGCGCGCCTCGCATCTATTTGTGCTCCGTACTCAGACATTGTAGTACTCAGCTCGAGACATGGACTACAGAAGCAAAGGAGCTTTGACGAGGTTCATAACCTAGAGAACCGTGTCAATAAGTTTAAAGCCTCCATGGTCCACGTCTTTCGGGACCACCACCCCACCAGGCTCTAGACCCTCAAGTTTCATCTCCTCATCCACCTTGCAGATGACAACCGCAACTTTGGAGGCCTACAACATCTAGATGCCAGTGTCCATGAACACGCTCACACTGTATCCAAGCAAGATTAACGTCAAAGCTCCAAGCGAAGGGCAACAAGCATTGACGAAACCGTCCGCCGCATCCAGCATTCGGAAAACCTTGCTGCCGTTCGAAGTCAAGTCAGCTCCGTCTCCCAATCGCGTCAGCTCACAACCCTGCGCAGGAGTCTAACCGGCAGGCATGGAGTGCGTCTTGTCACAAAGGACTTCAGGATGTACCGCCGCGAACTCGCTCACTTCAGAACCCTCGCCATGCCGCTTCTCGGAAATGAAGAGGGCTGCCTCACCGTCCCAATGCTCGAAGTACTATGCGCTGAAGCTTCCGAAATCAGCGTCGATCTTCTTCTCCAGCTCGGTGACCAGGGCACCACTGTGATGCTGGAACTCATCCGCGCCGAGCTTCTCCTGCAAAATTCTGCCCGGAAAGGTGACACTCTCCAAATTACTATTGCCAAAGATGTCTCGCTCTCAGCTGCTTCTGCTCTTCCATCCACGAATATGATCCCGACCTGAATGTCATTCTACTCGACCCCATGCGGAAACAAGCCATTCAGCACGTTCATGCAAATGGCAGCTTCGCCCCGACAAAACGGCAGCGATTCGGCTCCGTGGTCCTTGCCGCTGACGACGAAAAACACACAGAAACTACATGTGTGTCCCAGATTCTGTCTCTGACCCGTATGCATGACCGTGAATCACTGCAGCTTACTGAGCATGGCTCCACTCGGTACACGGATTGTATTGCAGCAGTCGACGCTGTTGATGACTCTCTGTAATGCGTTTGCTTGCGGTGGTATACAGATGAGAATGTAAATCGCACAGAAAATTTGGTCCTGCTCCCAGAAATGTAGCAACAAGGAATTCAAGCTCTCGCTTCTCCTTGGCTTGGCCTGTGCAAGGCCTCTGCTATCATTGGAACAGCTCACGTGGTGCCGTGAAGTTTCTACGTCCCTTTTTTCAATCCCTGGCTGCACTGGCTCTACGATTTCTTCTACATAAACAGGTTCTACATCGTCCCTTATGCACCGCCAGTACTACCTGAATCCTCCCCTCCACTCGACACGCCATTCTCTCTGCACTAGAACTAAACACACGATCAAACTACAATCTGTTTCCTGAGCTCACACCACACAAGTTGAGGTGTCGTCCTTTTCCCTCTTTTGTTCGTCGAAAGCTACTCGTCCTCTGCTGCAACAACAGCGCGCCGGAAAGAATCGAGACTTGTGGCCGGAGTCCGTGCCAGGCCAGACGAGCCGTTGCAAATTTCACACGGTCCCTCGCTTGAGTCTGTACGTGCAACGTAGCAATCTACAACAACACGAAGCATACTGGAGATATTGTTCGAGGACCACGCCTTCCGTACCGCCACGTAAACTTTGTTCTTTAATCCCATCTACACCACGTTTGTGGCTCTTGCAGGGACGCCTGTTAATAAATCCTCGTCATCCTCTTTACCGGACCGTTCCAGCCCCTTCTCCACCGACTCATACAGCGATTTCTGAGCCGTATAGTCATACCAAAACATCTCTTGCGGAACAATGTGGCATAAAACTCTGCAGGCTCTGCGTGGTATCTGCGCGGGTGCCAAGGGCAGGTACTCGGAAAACGTCAGCCTGTGAGTTCGTTGGTGCTGGTCCCCACGGCCCTCACAATGCTGCAGGAAGGATACCACTGTTTCCAGCCAGGCGTCCGGGTGCGCGATTTGCTTGATGAACCCATACGCGGACGTCCCATGCTTTAAAGGATGGTACTCTCGGAACGCGTAATAGAAAGGTCTCCCGGAAGAGTTTCCAAACAGTACGTCACCCTCCTCAAGATCACAAACCTCCTTCAGTACAGACGGATCACCGTATGCTAGATTGTCGACCTTGCTGAACAGCAACCTTGAGAAATCTACAGTCCCTTGCTCTCCGTCTAAACTCATCAGCCTCACCCGCGCCTGAAGTGCCTGAGATGGGCGCTCCGCCCGCTGTCTGTCCGATACAAACATGTTCTTCCCCGACGTCAAGAAGAAAAACCCAGGGCATTGGGACAGCTTGTCCATAGCGTTTCTCTCTCGCGCGATCATCAACTGAGAGCATGTCGGCCTCATACTTATACATACAGCATAGTCTGCTGAAATAGCCTCCCCGCGCTAGCGGCGGGACTAGGCATCCAAAAACGAGGACGACTAGAACCCGGTGCCCAGCTCTCCACGCATCAGTCCAACCAGAACCGTCGTCTGATCGTAGCAGGAGAACGTATAGTACTCCTTACGATCGGCAAGAACCATCGGTTGAATCGGCATGACACCCTCCAGGCCGTCCGCGGAAAGCTCCCCCGCCACGCACGGCTCACTGCGGCCCGTCCAGTTCCGGACTGGAACAGAACTTACTGGGTCCAGCTCAGCAGTTTCGCGGTGGCACCACTGAATAATCTGCCTCTCCATGGGCTTCGCAAGACTAACGTACTCTGCCCCCACTTTTGTCATACGCTTCCAACTCTGACCACGTCCAGTTCCGGCACGCGGCGTGGCGTGCAGGGTGCCACCAGAAACCCCGCGAGACACGCGTAGGCTCTCGTTCTGCCTGCCTGACATCCTCCAAATCGGCTTGTAGTCGCAATAAGTCGGAAATGGCTGCCTTGATCGTCAGTCGCACCCGAAGAAGCTCTCGATCAGCGTACCGTCGCTTTTCCTTATAGTCGTTGACACGTGTCTTGAGATCATCGATTTCTTACTCCTGCGCCCCGACTTTGTTCGTCTCGTTCGCAAGTATCGTTTGTACCTCTTCCATTTGCTCACGCGAGATCGATCGTGAGCGAGCTACAGAGGAATCCTCAACATCTGTCCGGATTGGCATGGGCGGAGGTGGAGACTAGTAGAGTCTCACCCGTGATACGCCAGGAGGGCATGGGGTTGTACGACGAGTTTGCACTTCTCCGCGGGGGATGTGCGTACGCAGAGGCGCGGCGATGCCGGGCGTGCGGACGTGCGGAGCGGAAACAAGTCCGTGTCGGGCGGTGAAGCTGGCGGTGCTCGAGCTGCAGTCAGATTGAATACAAGAACGACGAGCAGGCATCTGGTTGGCAGCACGCCCTGATGGAAATTTCAGTGTTATAGCACCATGATAAGTCGCCAGAACAATTGCACCATCGGCTCGTTCACCTTGTCGACCAGACAGCGACGGCGCCAGCATTGTCTGGGGCTGAAGAACCCCCGTCTACCTACCTGCCGGGTGCCGCTAAGTTGCGTTAACCTCGCGGTTCGGTGGTGTCGGAGCGAGAGGCGCAGCCAGGGCATCATCGTCCCATTCTCGCTGCTCGTGGATGCGCTTGCGAGATCATTGCATCAGAACAGCCCTTCTTATCCTTCTCCCCGGCGGAGCCATTAATGCAGAGCTGTGCCACAGGCAGGTTAGGACAGACGGAGGCTCGGAGAGAAAAACGATTTCAAAGACTACGTCGCGATTGATGCGAAATTAGCAGTAAAACAGCGAGCTAGCAACTACCACTGGTACTGGGGCCGCTGAAAAGTCGTGCACGTACTGAGAGTGCCTGCGGACGTCTAAAGTATCATATGCGTCAACAGCAGTACTAGAAGCAGGAGCTGAAGGCCTGGAAATAGGCATTCCAGAAACTAGCGAGGACTCAGAGTTCGGTGGTTTCACTAATGACAAGGGTTGAGATCTGTACAAGTCAAAATACATGGGCAGATGGATGTTGTATTTCAGATAAAATTTCGCACATCTATCTGCTCATGTGTCTACACATGTGTAGATATCAGCCCGTCTCGCTAATGACACCCTCCCCCCGCACACTGCATAAACTACTTATTTCCCGACGTTTTGTGAAGGGAGCGCCACTGTCCGTAGCTGCTGCTACGGATCAGAAAGGTAAGGGTGTGTAAGCATGTCGTGTTCCTGGCCGCCGTTCTCTCTGTCCGCAATACAAATGGCACACACCTGCTCCGACAGCAGGGCCCTTCCAATACTCGTGATACCGATATATCGATGCGGTCTTCCCTGTTTTCCTTGCCTCATATTCGCCATTCCTCCCTGTACTTCTATCCACATGATCCTCCTCCCTTTGCGTGGACGCTCTGCTCCTCTTTCCAGGCATCCCCATCAAGCCCGGGGTTCTCTCTCTCTTTCATTTCTCTCCGCACTTTAACCATGCCGCTGAGTGAACTGAGCCAGCCATCGACAGCCGGCTTGTGCTTGCCTGCATTCATTGCCGTTCTCTCCTCATCCGAGGTGAGCGCGAAGTTTCACATCGTGAAGTTTCACATACCGGCCTTCCTGCAATTTGACATCGCAGCAGACGACGAGACCTCAATGGCGATCAAGGAGATTGCCGCAGTGAAGAGATTTCATCGCAAGCCTGGCGGCGACTTCCGCACTTCTATCAAAAGCGACGGCCTGGTCTCTCGCGAGCTGGGCAACGAGCACATGAAGCAGATAGTGCGCGCAGCGCTGTCAATCTTGTTGCTGACCGGAAAAGACAAGAGGATCGGGGAAATCGCGGATGCAGCCCTAAGCCAGAAGAACAATGGGTGGCCCTTATTGTTGGCACCAAGCTGATTTTCTCTAAGGACAGCAGCGCTTGGGAAGTAGTTCTGGCGTGAATCTTTTCTGTTGGCTGTCCCAGAACCTTCGAAGTTCTCATGTTCTTCCACACGACGAACGTATGCCACTCAAGGCGCGGCAGCAAATATGTATTAGCTGTGAAGACTATAAAGCCAACCGAAAACCGTCTCTACTCTGCTGTGCAACTGCTAACTCGGGCGTGGACGAAGCAGGGGAAGGCTGTAGGAGATTCGGAATGCGAGGCGTTAGTCGGACCCTAACTTCTGTTCCGTCAGCGCGTTCGGCACTTAGCAGCTTTGAAGTCACGCGCTGAAGCTTTGCACCGATCACGTCGGAGACCACACTTCAAGTGAATGGGATGGTAAGTGTGGAGGAGAGGACGAGCGGTTTAGTAGCGTCGGGCTGAGCTGCTGAGTAGAACGCGAAAATGCGGGCGGTTACCGGTCTGTTCCTACCGAGCTCGCAAGCCGTCGGTACGGCCAAAATTTTGTACGATGTCAAGGACCGCAGCAACTGGCCGTATCTGGACTGTCTTGAGTCGCGCGGTGACCACTTGCCAAAGGTCGTTGCCGACTTGAGCAGGGAAACCCGGGAGGCCTTGGGGCGTCAGCGAGAAGCGCCTGAATGTGATGGTGCCTGTTCAGAAGTTATCGAGAAGGAGTCGGAGCTGTCCGATGCCGATTCGGAAGACACAAGTCCGCGTCGTCGTCGGCAGGTGACATTGTCGAACACCACGCCCAGTTTGGGACTATCCGCGTAGACTCCTCTTTCTTTGTCTTCCCAGCCGAAACAGGAGATGGGGCTGCACCAGCAGGGCAGCGACAACGAAGTGGGGGATATGGTGGCACACAGTCGTGCGGGGTAAGCTATTGAGTCTTTCTGGTACACTCTCAACCCATTAGTGCCAGAGCCGAACGGCCCCCTTCATGAAGTACCAGAACCAGCCAGCCGCATTCACCTGTCTCCACCGCCAGCGGAGGTGTCAGAGCAGTCGCTCTCCGGGGAGAATCCATCGACCGACCTCCTCGCCGAGTTCCTCGGCTTGATGAAGTCGGACTGCCGAGTGCACGGGGGCACTTTTCACGACCTCCTCAATCATCACACTAACGAATCAGGCGAGTGCCTGGAGAGTAAGGGTCAGCTGCTGTTGACGGACCTTCGGTTCAAAACCAGAAGCGAGTGGGGTGCGGACAACTCTGCCCATGATATCTTCACCCATAACGACATAGATGCATCCATCCCATTATTCGACGCACCGCTTCCTAAAACCGGCCACGAAATTATTTTCTGTATTTGTTTACAATCCGGCATGTGGCTTTCGCGTCTGAAGCGTCACGGCAGAGAGTTTCGAGACGACTGGAGTGACGGGGCCATTGGATCGAAGAAGGGGCGGCAAAAGGACTTCGTGTCTAACATGGAAGACCAGCCGACGGTCCACGTCCCGGCTCGAGGTCACTACACGCAAAACCCCGGTATAAAAGGATGTGGTCCGGCCTCAGTCACGCAATCGGCTGTTCACTGCTAGCGGCGGAATGTGACGCTTTAAGTTCAGTTTGCGCGGGCGTGTTATCAAAGCAACGTGTATGTGCAGTCTTCGCACCCAGCATGAACGAACTTTATGGATGGAATCCAGCGGATGGAGGTTGGAGAGGTGGTGCGAAGAGCTGACGAAGGGAGTCGCATGAAGATGCTTCGACCCGACCAGAAGACCATCAAGCATATGAGCAAGCTGGTGTTGCAGTATTAGACACCAGGGGACGTTGTGGTGGACCCGTGCAGTGGTACTTAGGCGACTGCAAAAGCATGCCTAGGGCCTCCGAGACATCGCCGTCTCGTAGGGTGCGACCAGGATGACGACTGCGTCAGTGAAGCTCTACCGAGCTCGGTTAAGGCGTTTTGCGAAGGCGTTTTGAGCACCGCGTTCGATATTGGTAGCTCTCCGCGGGCTGCGGCGCTTGCCACAAGATACTTAGGTGGCGTGAAACGGAATGTGCATGATAGGAGGGGGAGCAACCCTGCAGATGCTCTTGCTGGGTGTCCTCAGTTTCAATGTCTACCAGACTACATAGTCCGGTTTACTGCGAACTACGCAGGAGATCCCACGCTTTCCCTGTGCTATTCACGGGCGTCTGTGGGCAGCTGCCCGGCAAAGTATCGCACCCTGCTGTACACGCAAGACCCGCCAACGGAACGGGCGCTGGAAGCGATGGAGAGGTTTGTGGTGGTGTGTCCGTCGATGGTGAAGTGCGAAGGTATGGGACTCCCAAGGTTTGCCGACCGGGTCTTAGCGAAAGGAGAGACAATCCTCCCCTCCTATGGGACGTTCCTGTACGCAGACTTGCGTCGGCGCACGCGGGAGAAGACGAAGAGCAACGAAGGTGGAACTTTGGGGGTGGACAAACAACGTTTCAACGGGGAAGCAATTCTTGTGGTTAGTCATGCGGAGTCACGCAATGATCCGAGGCATGAGGTGTACATAGTGACGGTATCACTGTCTTTAGCCTGGTTCGTGAACGACGCCCGGTACCTGCCTAGGGATGAGGAAGAGCGAAATAGAAGTACTTCTAGAGCGCCGGATACTAACGTGGAGTTTTACAGGGACTGAAGGGAATTGTCGCAAAGACTGCTGCTTTCACTGAACACCGTTACGATACATGCGACAAGTGAGAATCTGGAGGGCGAGGAGCTGTTCACGAACTACGGGGATAAGTTTAGCTAATAAGTACGTGGCAGGACCTTCCAAAATAGCGTGCAAACAAACAAACTTAAACAGCAGATGCCAGTTTGAGGGCCAGTCCCGGGCGAGCAGACCACACCATAGCCGCACATATAGATTTTAGCCCAGCTGCAAGAGAGGTCGCCAAGAAACGTGGGCGATTTCGGGGCCGCTATAGCAGGAAAGAATGGTTTCAGAAGTACTGCATATTTAGACTAGTGGGGTATCACTAGTGATAGGGGCTGAGATCTACACATGTGAAAACACATGAGCAGATGGACGTGCGAAATTTGGTCTGAAAAATAACATCCATCTGCGCATGTATTTTCACACGCGCAGATCTCAATTCATGTCCATAGTGATGCCCCTTTCGCCCCGGAAATTCGTATGTTTTTCAAATATGAATCCAGCTGTTGCGACCTACTCAGGAATGCTTCTTTTTGGTGCGCTGCGATAATTGCCGCCGACCATCCCGGTTCAACCTCCCGTGGCCGTCGTGTCCCTACCCTTCCTCCGCTACCACTTTCTTCTCTCAGTCTGCCCATTTTCTAGCGTCACGGGTGCACCCTCCTCCGCACACGGATACTTTCTCCTCATCTCCGCCTTCCCCTTATAAAATCCCTCCTCCTTCATTCCTATTGTTAATCCTTTCTGGCAAGTGCCGTATTTCCGAAATGACGGACAAACTTCTCGTCACGACAGCTACCCGCGATTACCCCACGTTGGCCGCTGAGCCGCAGTCGACGGTACAGTCGCATCGGGAATCAGAGCCAGTGGCGACGGGGGAGGAGTTCCGGGCCGAAGCGGGCATGTATTCCTCTTCATCAGAGTCGCCACGACGAAAATGCCTAAGCCAGGACGACTCAGTCCAAGCGCGCCCTTCGTCCGACTGCTCTCCAGCACCGGAGAATTCGGACGCTGAGGACTCCAATATGGCTGCCGTGGAGGTCGAGGAGCACCCGGCGTCGTGTCGGACTTTCCCGAAGGCGGACTGCAAGTCCACCGAGGTCTACGTATGTACTGCGCAGACCATACAGTCGCAGCACGTTGTTCGCGACAGCACGGACGTCACCATCGATGGCCTTTACGCCAGCATGGTTGACCGCGGCTATAATCACGACCTTGCCGTCATGTCGGGCATAGTGCGACGGTGTGAGAATCCCTCGCTAACGGATATCGCTGACGAGACCATCGAGGGCGGTACGGTGTCGCGCGAAGGCGTCCACTGTGCTGCGGTGGGGGGCCCTCATCGCCGCCAAGCTGTTCTTAGCTTGAGAGAGGAAAAAGGCGGCACGGCATGGGCTCGCGAGCGCCTCCGCGTGCGTCTTTTCTGCAGATAGGAAGGCTGGGACATGATGTATACGAAAATCTTGTCCAACGCGTCGTAGCAGAACACCTTTGCCGGTCTACTCTGCATCGACGAGTTAATCTTCCGCTACCTCATGAGTTTCGTAGACTTAATTCAGGCTCTCCCCGAGGAGAACGACATGGACGCACTCACTTTCAGTCAGAAGTGAGATGGGGACGCAATGAGCAAGGCCATTCTGCTGCCAGGAACCGGTCCGTCTGCCTACCGCCAAGATGTAGGCATGGTTTAGATTTTCATCCGAGACTCAGGCCCCGTGAAAATGCTGAGCGAACTGACCTTCGACACTTCGACCCCTAAGAAGCCCGTCATCACTCACCTCGATGACCCGCACCTTTGTTCAAAGAGACCTCGAGTCGTAGCTTTGTTCGTGACTTTCGCGTCGCGGTTCATAAACAAAGCGGACCGCGACGAAAAGTTTGAATTTGAAGCTTTCTAAGCGTGGTCGCGCCATCTTTCCAAAGCCTACCTGCAACTGTTTGAGAAGTATGGTAAGGTGGAAGGCTGGAGTTGTGACGACTTTCTGGGGACTGAGGTTGCTGAATCGAAGCTCCTCGGAATTTCCGTCAAAGAGCTTTACCTGAACAAGATGCGCCTCTCCTCCAAGAAAGACAATGACTGTCGAGAAGATGTGGACAAGCGCAACAAAGCCCGCTCTACAGGCTTCGCGAATGAGGTAACTGAGCGATTTGCTCCCGGGCCGAGCAAGCACAACACCCCAGCCCGCGTGACGACCCCAACTGCTGTGGCTCCTGTACACAGCTCTACCCGCCGTGCTCCAGCTTCCCACGAGACTGCGCTTGAGCCTGCAGTTCCGGGGTGAAATGCCCTAGCAGTGCTGCCCGCCACATAAGCGCTTGCCAGAAAGAGAACGGCTGCACCCTCCTCACGGTTAACGCCTCGACTTGTAGAGGATATGCAGTCGGGGAAGTCTGGTGGTGTCAAAAAGGCGGTGGGGCAGTCGAGACGAGGTGTCGCTGGGAAGACCAAGTCGGCCTAGGAGAACACGGGCCAACGTGAAGGTGCCCCGTAGATGTTCGACGACACTTTTTTCGGACCAGCTCGCGGTTGGCACTACGGACGAGACCCTGGTGTTTGAAAAGACACCCGACACTTGGGAAAATCTAGCATACGTCAGCCCGCCAGATCACGAAGAAGAGAAGTTGCGGTTGTGGACGGCGAAAGATCCGCACCGTATGCTCTGGCGGCTTCCCATCCACATACCCATTGAGCGCTGGCAGCACTTATACCTCACCGTCGAGGATGTCGTAGCCATGCATCGGCTTCAGTTCCTCATGGGGAGCTACATGCATTTTACTGAGCTCGAGGGTATCGATGTGGGTGCGGAGATCCGGAAGCCCGACCGGCCTCAGACACACTTCTCGAGGAACATAGGATACGGGGGTGACAATTATGGCAAAGGATATGCCTACTTTGAGAAGCGACGAGGTGAGCTCCAGTACCTCAGCTATACGTGCCTTGAGAATTTCTCTGATTGCAGCGGCATTCAGCGCGGAAGCATCGAGCCCCTGTTTGTGAAGCCCAAGTGGAAGCTTTCCCCCGTTGAAAAGTTATTTTCGTTCTTTGCGAGCACATTCAACAGGGAGAATGCACTGGGACAGGGGCCGAATGAGACCTGGTGGAACCCGATTGTGAACGAGGGCGAAGACGAGAGGGATGCAGTAGACTGGGAGCCGGGGATCGCGGGCGCCTCCAGTACACGGAACCTGGTGATGGAAGCTTACGAATCGAGGGGGGATTGGGTGTGGGCTTCGCGAAGGCGTGCCTAGCCGGACGCGTGAGTTGGTCAGCTTGCTGCTTACGTCGGTCTGAGAAAGATATCCGGCAGGAAGCTGTCTACACCTAGGACGGGGGGTCGGTTTTTCTAGTTACTGGGAAGGACTGCCCGCGGAAAGCTCCGCACAATGACTTTGACGAGTCATTGAAAGCGGAGGCGCGAGAAGTTTTTGTAATCGTAAGCGGGGCAGTGGGCTTCCCGTCGTGGGTGTGTGACTATTCACACGCGTTTGAATACGGGGAGGAGAGCAAGCAGGTGGCAGCAGCGGCGTTGTTGAAGATGAAGAAGATTATCATGCCGCCCAACTCTGTGATTTTTGAGCATCCGCATCTCACGCACGCTGGAGCTGGGTATTAGGACCGTATCGCGGATGAGCTGACGATACGGTACCATGTGTACTTTATGGCTGAAGGGAAAGGTGCACCGGACCCGATGTTCTACGCACTGAGAGGGCTACTGCAGTTCCCGGTCAGTGAGATGGCCTGTGGTAGTCGTAGGATTAATGTAGGAGGTGAGGATTCGGACAGTGGGGACGACACGGACGTGGTTGGGTTTGCAGACTCGGAAGCGGACGGGAGTAGGAATGCAGAGAAGGCCAGTGCTGGAGATGGTGGTTTCGACCCCGATCACCCCGGGGATTTCATTGACGTTCCGACAAGTACTGAGGGAGATTAGTTAGCCACACGAAGAAGTCGCTAAATAGCGTGGAGTAAAACAAACTGACACACTACAGGCCAGTATCAGAGCCAGTTCCGGCGAGCAGGCCACACCATAGCAGTACAGAAAGACTTCAGCTCAGGCGCAAGAAAATGGGCCCAGAAAAGTGGGCGATTTTGTGGCCGCTATAGGAGGAAAAAAAGGTTTCAGAAGTAATGGATATTTAGATTTGGGGAGGGTCAATAGTGACAGGGGCTGAGATCTACCACTAGGAAACGACGTGAGCACGTGGACGTGCGAAATGTGATCTGAACAACGAGATCCATCTGCCCATGTATTTTCACATCCGCGGATCTCAGCCCCTCGCACTAGTGACACCCCATCGATCTTAGATATTGCCTACTTTTCAACGCCACGAAATGCACGTTTAGAACCTCTCTCTGATGTCGAATCGAGATTCCGTTTGTTTTTACGCTTCGTGTGATACGTGTAGTGCCTGTTCAGAGCAAGAAGTGTGTGCCTCCCGTTCTGGACAGGTCAACGGTAGCTTGGCTACGGAAAGGGTAGAGCGGAGTGTTGCCGTTTGTACTCCCCACGTGCTTCGGAGTGTAGGTGGCCATACAGCGTAGGAAGAAATTTGTCCCGTACGAAAGGATGCCGACTCGACTGTAGGCCTTAGCCTTGAGCTGCGATTGGCAACACTTCGGCGTAAACCGCGCGGCGCCAGATGTATGAATTCATGCGCGTATTGTTAACCAGTGACAGGTCCATGCACAAAGCACGCTCTACTACACGAACGCAATGCGAAGGACAAAACCACTACATTTGAGCCCCGCGATACGGTTAAACGTATTATGTTCTGCAAGCACTAAACTGACGCAGCCCAGCAGCACTCGTGCCATGTGCCACGCCTTACACGGATTACACCTTAGTCCTTCATTGCTTTCCACTAAGTTTAACTTATTGTCTAAAAACCAGCGCAGAGTTTTTACACATCATCTCCTGCCATATAGCGTCGGCAAGATTCCGGGTGAGTCAGTGCGGTTGACCATCAGCCAGCAAAACGGTCAGTTTCCTAGAGCCGCAGACGGCGCAAACTGCGTGCGGCGGCCTTCCGTGCAGTGGCACGAAATCCGTCTTAAGGCAATTAAGAGTAGGAAGGGGCCAAGGTGAGCTTATCCACGTGAGGTAGGTGACCCATCAATATGTGATCTTCGGGTACGTAAGGTGAGATGCGGAACTGCAGTGTGCTGCACGATTCGCAGTACGAGCTGGATGTTGTACTAGGAAATGAACTGCGAGTGGTGGATGTGGGCGTTCACTGGCCGGGGCAGCTCAAAAAATTTATTTTTTGGAAGTCGGCGTTCATACGAGCAACCGCCGTACTACACAAACTCCACGTTTTGGAATGCCGCTAAGTCAGCATTCTATGGCATTCGACAATTTGCAATACCGATGGAATTTCTACTGCGCTGCTGCACCCGCTGGACGTCTGCATCCATTCTCGGAAACACAGACGTCAGGTCACGCTACTTTGAAAAAATCTCGTTGAGCCTTACCCGCCAAGATAGCAAGATAGCGCCAAGACTTCTATAAACCATAAACCGTCAGTCCTATAGACGTTTATGTTCACAACTTCCGAAGTTGCATCCTAAGCATAGCACTAATTGTACGTCCGGCCAATGCACTGGAAGTTCGGAATTACTCGGCTCAGAATCGATAAAGAACGTCATGGAACGGGGCATACGGCAAATTTGTGCTACTTGCGATGTCCTTGGACAGATTGCGTATGTCACAAAACCAAAATGTTGCGATGAGAGTCACAAACTCAAGAAGGTACAGGTTTAAACAGTAGTTGGCTATTTCCAAGTTGTCGCTTCTGTGTCCCTGTCTATTCACATTTGCCCACATGTCCTGTCGGTGCCCGCAGATCGCTAGGAAAGACGTGATCAAGGCAAGAAAAGCTGCGTAGAGGCTCTCAGGTACGGTCACGTTTATTGGTGAAGCGACTTTCTGAGCATTTGTGCCCAAAAAAGTCCTATATGCCCGGCGTGACCTCATCACGAGCACCCAAACTACCGATAATATGGACAAGAATGTTGTCTCCATCATACCTTGACCCTTTTGTGATGGTGTAGTTGTTTTGTGAGAACAACTGTAACGAAATCAATTTTTTCACCCAATCTGGACCCACAAACCCAGAACTTCTGGTTGGTCAAAAGTCACAGGACCAATTGCCGACTTCCATTTGGCGCCATTATCTAGATCATAGTCTTCATTGGTCTACCCCATTCGGGAGGGGATCCATTTGATGCTATTGGTAAGCTTGGAGCTGACGTACACAACAGAGGTATATCTGACATTGCCCCTGACCTTGTTTACCTCTTTGGCAGTTCCACACGCTTCCTTCATTACCTAGTGGGCACTACACGTGCGTCCCAACATCAAGTCATATATTATGAGACGATCGCCATTGTTAGCCCGCAATCTAACAAGACGAAGAGCGTCGGAAGGGAAAGCCAGAGATTTGCAGACCTGGGTACACTCCTTCTCGTACTCGGTGGAATCATTCACGCTTATACGCCCCGATCGAAACGTTCAGGACTACGAAAGGTCTTGCGAAAAGAGGAGGAAGTATGGGCAAATCGTACTCGCCTAACTTTTTCGACCTAGCAGACGGACCCTCTGAGGCTAGCTATGAGTCACGTAGTTGCAACCACATTCACGTCTCTACGAAGTGATGCAATTTTACGTTTCTATGATGAAATCTTCGCGGCTTCACTCAGCTTCTCTGGGAATGAGCCCGTCCTCTCTATATGGAAGCGACGGCTACGCCGGCTCGATATCTCCTGCAGCTGTATTCCCCAAGGGCTCTTGTCGAACTTTACAACTACCCTCTGTAGAGCTTTCGTGAGCCCGGCGCTCCCTTGATTTACTCTTCCAACACTGAAACGCGGAAGGATGTCCTCCTCACTTGACTCTTCCGCGTGTCGCACTACTGCCTCAGCGGTAGCGACCCATATTCGTGAGTGGCCCAAACATTGCTTTTTGGATGATGCAAGGACTTATGCCATTTAGCCTCGCGTTCTTTTCTGTGTAGTGAAATCTATCGCAAACTTGTTGTGTCCTTTGAGTCCAACATCCATATACCACTAGAATTCTTGGATGACCGCGTCGACTAGAATAGACTTCTTTCCACTTCCTCGTGCGACTATACTACAACCTGGATAGTAGTCAAAGCTCCGCGCTTGGCTCCGAAAACCGCACGAAATCATTCGCAAGTTACAGCATTGACATTGAATTTGAAAAATCACTGGGCTCGACACAGGGTCGGACAGTGTCTATATTCTACTCGTGGACCAACGTTCAGGACCTGAATCCCAGACCCACGTTTCTGAAACTGCTCGACAGGTGCGGTAAGGGCTCTTTGCCTCAGTCTCATCATTCAACGATCCCGAGCTCGTTAAGATGGCTCCTTTTCAAGCAGCCAGTCTAGCTCCTTTGCGCATTGGGTGAGAAATTATACCGAGACTAACTCCCTTTCTGTGCAAGCTCCGATAACTTTTCGAATGATATGCACTCTGCGTGGCAGACCTCTGAGGAGCACAGGTATCCGACACGAGAACAAAACTTCGATCAGATCCAATGCCCAATGCAAAGTGAGAGGCTCGTGCATATCTTGCCCGAACTCTACGCCAGGTCGGAAATGATAAGGTCTCTTTTCTATCGCAAACCAAGTACAAGCGAATGTGCGCTGGGAAGCGACTAGTGCGACGTTGAAGCAATAAAATTGTGAACCGAAAAAGAATTGGGTACAAATAGCAGAACAATATTAGCCCACGGCATGGTCTCGGCACCCATTCTTGGCATGTCACGGTACTCCTGAAAACGAACTGAAATAGGGTCCTTATGATTAGCGAATAACGTTCCTGGTGCTCACAGAAAATAATGGAGCGACTGCAGATCTTTCAGAGCGTTATTTACGTCCTTCTACGACCTGTGAATGTTCCCACGTTAGGTAGACACCTTATCCAGATCGGGTCGTCAATTGGTCGTGGCGAGAATGGGTCTTTGCGGTCTACATCACGACCCCTTCTTTCGGCGGTGGACATGCTCAGTATTTAGCTCTCTGAGCCTCCGTAGTTCACCATGAAGTCGTCCGATTAGCGCTCTGAAATCTACCATGAATGTGCTATCTACTTCTCACTGCGGGCC
Source organism: Endocladia muricata (assembly GCA_032356245.1). Classification (NCBI taxonomy): domain Eukaryota; phylum Rhodophyta; class Florideophyceae; order Gigartinales; family Endocladiaceae; genus Endocladia; species Endocladia muricata. Next base: position 33,163 of record JAUKWC010081158.1, read on the forward strand.
CGGGATTTTTTGAGCTCTCTTTCCATTGCCTGCGTAAAAATTGGAAGACCGTCACTGTCCGGCAGCTGGTGCTCCCGAAGAAGCGAAACCGTAGGTAGGCGGCGTCCTTTGCGCGAGAATAATCCGAAACTGTGTGATGCTTTGTACTCCTCCAAGGATCCACGCAGACTAAAACTTACAAGATGGTAGCGTTTAGAGCAACAATCCGGCAGCCCCACCCAAACGTCAATGTCAAATAAGAGGCGTTTGTCTGGGTCTCAGCTGAGACCTGCTTACGCCAGGATACCACGATCACGAATTTACGGCGTCCCGACGGGCAAACCCCTTTCGAAACTCACGGCCATTTTGAATGCCGGACGAATACGTTCGCGTCAGTACACTGTGGAGGATCGTCGGTAGGCGGGTAACATTGACAGAGCTACGGTGTTACGAGACAGTCTACATTTTCCGGTAATCTTCTCGTTTCCTACTCGTTCTGAAGAATTAGTTCTCCAGTAGACATCGTTCCGAGTGAGGTGGGGCTGCGCACCACCCTGGACGATTCAATCTAGAAACAAACTCATTCCGAAGACCCAGAAATAGCATGGTCTGGTTCAGCGCCTCGCACCAATGCCCAACGTGTCCAGATAGCTCCGCGGAGCATCCTGGAGTTGTTCCTTCTGCTTGTGGCCGACGTAACAGGATGAGTGCTGACCATCGTACTGACAGTTCCAAACAAGTTGATGGCATTAAGAATGACGGTGACATTGCTGCCGGCAAAACCGCTTAGTGGACCACAGAAGTACTGTATAGTGTGTATTTACTAACTGAAATAATATATGGAGCTCTAGCCTGACATGAGCCTTACTGGAATTTTTTTTTGGATGCACTTAAGCAGTCTGCCAAGTGTCAGTAGCATACTTGAGTGCCATTCTCGATGGTTTTGTCATTGCTTGGCTGACCCCAAGGCCACGATATTCTCTGGGCAGCAAAGTCATGTCTGTACCTCACTAGTTCTGTGCATATTCTGCTGCCTGGACTGACGGTGAAGTGACTTTCGGTTCGGGATGTGGTGCTAGCAAACGATTTCCCAAGCTTGTGTAGGAGGTTCACAGCTCAGGCTCTGGACTGCTCCGTACTGTTTCCTCAGTTTTTTGACGCCGTACCATCGGTTTGTTGTACCGGTGCTATTCCCATATATGCCTTGATCAATATCAATGCATTCGGGAGACTATATCAGGTAATGATGGGACCTGCATCACATATCAGATTTCCCCCATGATTGCGGACTTAGGTTGTCTTGGAGGTAACACATAATCAGCAGCATTTGAGGCTTCGGCTATGATCTGCTGCGTAGCGTCAGTGCGTATCGAGCCTATGGGTTTGGAACCACCAAGTCTCGCCCGAATGGGATAGAGTGTGCTGTTTTTTTGGTTTTTCTCGCTTCGCAACCATGCTGCACTCTAATTACGTTGAGCGAAACCTTCTCAGTAACATCATCATTCGAGCAGACAGGCGTAGAGCCCTAAAACTGCTTTGAAACACCTCGAATGGTCACTCGAAGTACGACGTATCGGAAAATGGACCATGTCACCACACGGAGATTACAGACAACCTGGCGCATCTGGTTATTAGCTGTGGCGAAGTGCCGGAGCTGTGAACGTGCGGGGTGATGGGCATTTGGTAGCCCCAAAATATGCGATGCGATACGATTTGTGTACGAGAGCGATTGGCTGATGTCAGGATTCGTTTTTAAATTTCAGCATGTAATGTGCGGCAGAATACCGGTCCCGCCATTAAGGCTATCTTACTTTAGTCAGAAGCGACATAAGCAGTCTACTGGCCCCGGACTGAGTATCTTGATCGTACCGTAAAGCTTCGTTCTCTGGTGGAACTGGGATTTATTGCTCACCGATGGTCAGCCTTCCCTCGGGTGAGTCTATCGTGCATTGGTCTAGATTTGATGCTCTAGGTAGGTTAAGGCACTCTCCCACGAGCACTTTACACTCGAACAACTAAGGCAGGGTGCCTCTGTCCTTCTTTTCGTTTGCTTTTCCACACTGCTCGCCTGTCGACGGCTTAGTCGACCTAGCACCGGTAGTTGCAGCTGGCTGGGAACAACTCCGTTCATGCAGCTGGATTCCTGGCTAATGATCTTCTATTCATGTAGGATACGGTTTAGGAAGGACCGATAGAAGGACAAATACGATGATTCGAGAAATGGCAGAACAGATGTTTCTTTCGACGGACAGAATCTGGAAGGATTGCTCCCAAACAGCACGGAGAGGACGAGGAACAGCGCCACAACAGTTTTCGCCATGGGCTCATAGTGATACTCGTTTGACAGAACCCGCCGTCAGGGACCATGTTCATTCGAACGCTACCCGGCTAGAAGGCCCTGTTTACCCTCTCCCGGGCAACTTTGGCACTACGGCGCTTCGCGTCAACAGTATGAGCTGTACCATACGACGTGTGAGACCGCTCCAACTGTCTCCTCGGGGACTTTCTGATTACCGGTTAACTGACGTTGGTAACGCCTGTAGTGCCCGATAGTACACCAGTCTTGTTTCTAGGCTCTTCTCACTGTCCTAGTTCACTACTGTCACCGCACACTATCGGATTTCCAGGGTGGCGTCTCAGCTCGTGCTAATGACCTTAAATTAAACCGAGACCAGTGCATTATTTTCTCAAGTACTCCTCCTGCATGTCCGAAGTCAGGATTGACAAGATGTCAGTTGGATATCACAAATTTGACCTTCGTAGGACCCCTACTGTCTAACGATGATCTTAAACCAGTCTTATGTTACGTAGCTGCACTTGAGGTACCCAATCAGACCTACCAACAGTGTTAGTTACTCAAGGTTGTTGATTTGAGGAAATCATTTCCTGTTCTCAACTACAAATCTGCTGAACGCTCGCAAGTAATGTACGATTTGTTGAAATGTTCAAATTTCAGCAGGAAAACATAGAAATGATTGCAAGTCTGCGCTTTGGTGGACTGGGATGCCTGACGAGGTGAGTGTGAACTACAAGCGTGGAATGATTCAAATAGCAATCTGTATCAGTTAAAAGCACTGGCCGTATGATATACCACAAAGAAAAATGGATCGATGACGGATACCAACAACAGTAGTATCGAAGAAGCTCTCATCCAGCTGGGAAAATAACGGATCTTGCAGGGTCGGAGCTGCTATGGCAAGGAACCACGAAGATGCAAATTCCAGGCATATCGTCACCGAAGAAGAGTGCGCTGCAGTAGTGCATGCCCTGAAGCAATTGCAACACCGTCTGCATGATACCTTTATGAACGCAGCAATTCGAGACCGCCAGGCCTCAAAACCGCTGATGTCTGTATAAGAGTCATTGAGAAGACTGGTGCGATGGATATGCGATAGTGACGAATTCGATGTTCAGACCAAGTATGCCATTGGATAACGATGGTACCGGCTACGTATAGTAGATACTCTTCCGAAGATGTACTCTCCGCAAACGCTTCGCTACCAGTTTGGCTCATATCACGGAAAATATATAACCCTCTAGTCAGCTGTAGGATGCAGAAAATAACAGTGCAAATAGCCCGGAATTCTAAGTCGGTTCATCCAGGCTCCCAAGGATTACATTATTGATGAGGACAGAATCGTGCTGCTCAATAGCCCCGAGGCCGTGAGGGTTGTTATTCGTACGAGTTTAGTCAAAATGGGGTTAGATGTGGCGTATGGATCGAGACAGTGCGGTGGCTCTGGTATTTCTCGATCTTCAGCATGGTTGTGTAATGCCTTCTGGTCGATAAGTGGAGGAAGGCCATTGTGGAGAAAGTGAGCTGGAGCGTACATCCTTCACCGCCTTGCTTGAATTTTCCAGCTACGCAATCAGACATGAAGACATATCATCCTCTCGCACGGTTTCAAGTAGTTGCAGTTCAGGTCACAGGTGTGTCCCCACGGCCTAGGAACGAAAACTTGCAACATTGTGGTGATCGGGGATATCTATACAAGTTACAAACGCCTGCTGCCGGTAGAAGATAACCAAGCAGACACATTTGTGGCGGTAGTCTCTACATGATTGGCATTGACAATTTGCTCCACCAGAGCGTTTATTCAGGGACTGGGCAAAACGTTTCATGGGAGACATTCTCCAGATCTTATGCGTGACGGTAGGAACGAAGAGAACATTGACGAGTCCTGACCATCGCGAAATCAATGGCCCGTGGAACGAGCGGACAGGATAATACTGAAGAATTTCGCTGTTTGATATTAACAAGCGAGACAGATTGTGAAGAGCATGCAGTCATGGCCGCATATAGATACGCGAAATCTGTAAGTGAGGCCACCGGTGGTATGCCAGAAAAAGCTGCACCTGGAATTTACACCTCTGTCATTGACAAATACTTAGGCCAGCGACTAGCAGTTGAAAAAGATCCGGCAAACTCCAATAAATTAGCACATAGATAAAAATATTCGCACCAGACTCTACCGGGTGAAGGGCTGAAAGGAAGAACGAGAGCATGCTGTCAGTATGATAGGTTGGCTAAGAATATGGAAGATTATATTGTCAATAGAGTCATGATTTACCGCCCCAGGCTATACCCAGAGATATGGAGGAAGCAGCGGACTCCATGGGTTGAACCATAGATAATTGAGTAAATACTAAAACGACGATATTTTCCACCTTACACACCGAAGTTCTATATCTTGTGGTAAGAGTTCACGTCTATACGTTACCGATATATGAAAAGTCAGTCCTGGAAGTCCGCGATGCAGGTGGTGTAGTATCTCCGGATTCGAAAAGAATCGTAAAAAGAATAGCAGGCGAAGACATGAAAAATAGCGAACGGTACTTGAAGATTAACTTCGTGAATATGGTAGGGACCCAATGAGTATTTGAGAATACCCTGTCTGACATTGCTGTAGGTGAGGGGGCGTGAGGCCGATTCTTATACGGAGCCAATTTAGAGTCTATACGAATTGGCCCACATCTGATAAACAGAACGTACTGCAGTCGGAATCTAAACAGAAAAACAAAAAAGCTGTAAGTTAAGGATTCGAACACAATCAGCATGGCTATCAGCAGAAATGAATGTCCCATGAACCCGCGCAGCTGTGGTCTACAGTGCGACTCATGTCATTAGTTTGGCACTTGAGCATGTCAGCGACCAGAACGAAGGTGGTCTACCGAACAACTCCTGAATTGACTGACACTGCGAAAACCAGCAAAGCATTGAGCCTGAACTGTATCGGTACGAAGTATGCGGTGCCAGGTAATTTTTTTTGTCGGTCCCTCCTGCCAACCAGGAGGGTGCGTAAGTGACCCCTTGGAGGTAGCAGTATAGTTTAGAAAAAGGTATGGATGCCATTGTAGTGGAATGTGAGAAAAACTATGGGCAGGTTTGGTTCTTTAGCTCTTTGAAAGCTTGCGCTGAACATACTACGGTGCGAAGAAGCTACGGATTACCGTCAGTAGGAACTTCCCCCATCGTCAAATACAAACTGGTTTTTTCGTCAAACCGGAGGATCAGACTCAAGTACAATAATCTGTGCTATTGTCTACGGGGCGCTCCAAGTCTTTGTAGCAGATTTATGCCCTGTCCGTGACGTTAGATCGTGTACCAACGTCATTGTCTGATGCTGGAGGTAGTCCAGGTTTCTATCTCTGGACTCGGTTGGCCCGCTGGGAAACCGCATGCTTCCATCGAATATATATCCTGGGTTCCTGGATCACTAAAAAGGTGCTATAGTCTCTATGTTTACCCTACTATTTGCGGTACATGAGTGTATCTCGGTGACGTATCAAATACCAGTGCATGTACCAACAAAACCTCAGGGTCCAAGAATGAAGCATCTTTTTAGCGCGGTGCTCCTGTAGTACAACGAGCACCCGAAAGCAGACTGGAGAGAACTCCGGAGGTACCCGACTATTGTTCTGTCCAGTGAATTGCGTACAATGCAGGATGCAGGACTAAACAGAGAGGTAAAAATCGTGAACGACTCGCGACAGACAGTCGCCAAATGTTCTGTCTACAGCGAGTGTGGAGAGTAGGTGCAATTAGATTCTTTTCAGAAGACCGGCGGTATCAGTATTCGCAGCTAGTGTGGGAAATCAGGAACTTTGCTCGGGAGAGAAACGAGAACTGTACTGACACTACATCTCATGGCATTTCTTAGGTTTACGCAGAGCCTATACATCTTCGTACTTCTATATTTGTTCTGCAGAGTTTCGGAAGTAGCTCAGGTTGGAGTGCTCTGAGCTGATGGTGATTCACCGAAATACAACGTGCCCTTCGATTCGGTGCTTTGATTTTGGATGGACCTGAGTGCTATCCGAGCCCCCTGTTCAAATTCGCTGATTGAAAACAAGTGTGAGGGTAGTGAAACTCAGGTAAAAATTTGTCGTTTGCCGAATTGTTTCAGGGCGGGGTTTGACAGCCCGCCTATAACCCAAGGTGTGTTTGTGACGAGAACATAGCACATGCGCGGATTATGGAAAAGTCATGTATGGAAGCAAAACTCATCTCGTTGGAAAGTTCTAAAGCCTATACATTCATTTCCTGAATATCTCACTGACTTTGAACAGTGATCTGAGACATTCTCAGACCCATATTTGGGCCTTTGGGGGATCTATAACGAGTAAGGACATCGAGATTACCGTCAATATTCGGATCTCAATTTCACCCTTTTGCTGTACCAGCTAGAAAACCTATCAACTTAGGTACTTACTCCTCCAAATCCACATGCATATGTCTCTCAGACATTCATCCTACTGTTCTAATTTCCTGATTTTCTAACTCTAGAGCCAAGCAATGCGCAAAAACAACTGTTCTATTCAACTGCAATTGCCCCTACAGCAAAAACCCTGATCTAGTTTTTGAGGCTGTGATTGAGCCGCAAAACTGAGGATAGTGTCGTGAAACCACGTACAGTAAAATTGAATGGTACTGTTCGCGTCAAATAGCCGCTGTTGGGGTACTCGTCCTGAATGCCGCGCACTGCGTAGCCAAATCAGATGTGTGTAGGCCGACAGCGGGCGCAACCCTAGACTCAGAGAGCTAGGCGAGTGCAAATAAAACAAAAACTAAGAAGTCGTAGTTTACTGAATGAAGCTTCCGTTTTAGGCGAGGTAGTCTGAGATCTAGAGTATTCAGCTACTTGAAGTGCTCAAGTGCTTATTGGTCTCTACTGTAGTACGGATGAGTAGGAAGCTTATGAGTGTCGTTCACGCTGGAACCACACGACAACAGTTAGAACCGTCATGGCACGTACTCAGGACACATTCGTGGAAGCTGTCGCCTTCGTGTAGGTTATTACCCAAGACTCATAGTAAAAGCTACACTCATCGCTGGTAGGACTTGTTGGCTATGAAGTAGCCAATAGCTTGCACCCACTTAGAGAATACCTTTTCAAAAATGCCTCTCCTATGTACACAGAAATCCAGGACGGCACGATAGTTGTCTATACTCATCTTGCTAATGTAGTGTATCACATGTCAAGTATAGTTTGTGAGGACCATGGCAGTACAACGCCTTCATCTTTACCTACGACATTGTGGTACGTATATGGACTGAAAATACTCCCACAGACATGAACCGGAGTGACTATTCAAATGCAAAAATCTTTGTCCTGTATAAGCTGCACAGTATGGACTGAAGGCAACTTGCGTTCATCAGATGTAACGACGGGGAAATACACAATAGTTGGGCTGAACTTTTAAAGAAAGTCTGCATGATCCCCCACAGACAATCAGATCACGGTCCCGTCCAGCGGTGTCCTTTCAGCCTCGGCAGTGCTCCGAAGCCAGTCAATTTCGCCAGAGTTGACTAGTGTCTATCGGATATTTGACCTCATATGAGGTCAAATTGCCTCACTTGAGGACAAGTTTCGCGGAGATAGTAAAGTATCAAGGAGACGTCCACTTCGGCTGTTCTTTATATCTTCTTGAAGGTTCTTTGATTCTCTGTACTGGCAGAGTGAGTTGTGGAAAAACTCAGCGAACTTTTTGCGCGGTCAGAGTTTTAGTGCGGCGGAGCAGGCTACTCTTTGTTTTGATATCATAGAAGGGGGTGAGATAAATTACACGTACAAAAACTAGCATATTCACCATACGCATTATATATTTTACGTACTTTCTCGGTGGTCAGTTGGCCTCATTTGAGGCCAGAGTTGACTTCATATGAGGCAAAACGCAATGTCCAATAGACACTAGGGGTAGAGGCATATGCAATTACTCCATTCGAGGACATGGTCGGTCTCCCCAAACCACTCCATTCTTGCCAGTTTAGAGACGCGAGGAAAAGTTGTTTCGAGACTTGCGATAGATGGGCTATGGATGAGAAGACTTGAGAAGCACCGCACACGAACCCATCTCGGTTTTTGACAGGACCTCAGCTTCTGCTGATCGATGAAGGAGAGGATTTTAACGATATCGATGATTCAGACTTTGATTTGTGCATCAGGTGCAGATACTGTAGACGCTGGTCCACATTAGGAGGGAGGATAGCTCAGCACGGCCGGAAATGCGATTGATCTTGGACTGGTGTTGTACATAAAACGTTTCCGTAGAGAGCTTTGTGTTCGATGCAGACATGTGAACAAATCAGGGACACCCATGTATTCTCTATGGCAGGTGCTAATCTGGTGGCTTCCAATGACACGTCTGCGACTATTATTGACTGCGTGAAGAGCAGATGGATAAGGTGAGATTTCCCAGACCTAGAAACATCCAAAAGTGGTCAAATACATATTGACATGTTACAGGCACGTTTCGACAGAGAAGAAGCTGATGAGGCCTACGATAAAAACTCGTCATCAATTCAATGACACCGCTTTAGGATGGGTGGAGAAACTTTCGATATACAGTCTGGCATAAAATCTTACAGAGCCACTTAGACTACGTGCGGTCCCCAAATGCATAGTGTACTCTCCACAAGGTCTTGACAAGCAATGGTCGTAGTTTATCGAAGCTCAATTGGTGACGAACGATTTGCATCAGACTATGACATTTCTCCAGTTCAAGCACTGAAGGAATTAAAGTCGATCTTCCAGACTGACGATGTGGGGGTATTGCCTGCTGACACCTCCTAAAGAGAGATTAATCCAAAACCAAGTCTCTTCGTTCAAGAGCACACACAAGAAAGAAGCAGTTCTTTTAGACGATGTCTCGGACCCTATTACGAGTAAACTACCGTCAAAAGAAAAACTGTAACGGCAAGTTTATATGCTCGAACTGCCAAACAAATCTGTCATACCACACTTTCTAGCGACATATTTGGCGCTAGATTGAGCAATCGTGGATATTCGTTTAGGAGAAAAGCTATGGCGCGAGTCTAAACCTGTGGCCAGCAGTGAAGCCAGCTGATTCGGATTAGGAAACACAGTGTTCGTCCTTAATATGACCAAAGTTTGTCCATTTTTGTGAGGTGTAAGTGTCCTCAACAGAGGCCAAAAAAATACACCTCCAGGATCAAATTGGATGTTGAATGTACCGTCAGGCCATTTGGGACGAAACTTTCTGAAATATTTGTCATCATCCTGGTGATCCTGAGTCCATGAGTTTGTTCCGCTTTACTTTGTTATTTCGCATGGAAGACTTGAATGGTTGGTGCTTCGAATGAACATTATAATTTAAGCCGGGCTTACTTTACCGCCTTTGCAAAAGAGTGAATTTTTTCGCCCTGCCCCTCGTTGAAAGCGATTATGTTCTTCTTTCAGTAATGTGTTGGCTGTACCTCCCCCTCTATCGCCTTTGTCCATCGACACCTGTTCAAAAGGTCTCTATAGAACAATAAACTCCTGTGCTTCAGGAAACATGCTGCGATCAAAGCGCTTCCTGAAAAAGGTGAGGGAAGTCCAGCAATATTAGAAACTTAGGTGAAACTAATTGGTTCACTAACCGTTCGCTGTAACCTTAACCGAATTAGTCTCATACGAGGCAAATATCTGCGTTATACAGGTATGAGGTAGGTGCCCGGTATAATGCAGATTGATATCATGATGTGCAATTTTTAAGTCGATGGACACCGGTGGTTACATAGGTCGAGAGCGAATGGCTTCAGCGATACTTTTCACGCAGGGGATGTAGAGCACCAGACTACCACTACCTTGACTAGTACGATGTTATTCTTTTTGTCACCGGTAAATCGCAAAAGGAATAACATGGTACTAGTCAAGGTAGTGTAACAAAGCATAATTACTCAAACTAGGCTACTGTTTCAATCCGTGATAGGAACGCCGACTTCTTTAGAATTGGTTACTCTTTACTGGTAGAATGGCACAGATTTCAATTAGCAAGCACATTCAGACTACTCAGATCCGCACTATACCGAGCCAGCTGACTACTGATTTTTCTGAAAATGAAAAAGTACAATTCGCTTGTACGAAGAAGACTGAACGGCCTTTCTGAGAGTATCAATGTTTATGCATATTAGTGCACATAACCCACATCTAATACCTGAGCTGGTATGTGATGATCGAGATACATAAAAAGTGTTGGTTACAGGGTGAGAAGCAATCAGATTCAGAGCACGACCACAAAGTAAAACGAAACAATTACCGGAAGTCTCCTATACCGCTAAGAATAGAACTCGTGGACTGTAATGATTTTTGTGTCTTGTATATACGACTCTAACATACCTAACTGGTCGCGCGCATCCGAAAATGATAACCATGGTGTTGTCAGAATACAAAATACCTGTCAGCCGGAAATATTCGAATTATGTCCTATACAGAAACGTGGTTTCGAGTTTTACTTATGGAACACATGTTTGTGCATGACACATCATGAAGAAAGTGGAATCCCTTGACGCAATACTTGGCGCGAAGGTCCGAAATGATATATCTGACTGTTGCGGGTGCATCCAAATTCTGCAACCGGTTGACCTCTAAACCTGCTGAACGTTGAAACCTTTGCAATACGGGAAAATTGCATAACTACAAAATATTTCTGTTCCTACGTTTATGTACATTGGAATGCTCCCAGATCCCTGGTGAGTCTGCATAGGCCAAATACAAGCTGAAGTCCACTCTACGATGATTTCCAACTGATTGGTTGTTATTCCTAATTGATGACGCCCGCTGCTCTCCACGTGAATCCTACAAGGCCACAGTTTCATACCACAGATACTCCGCCCATGTATAACGATGACATAGATTGCAGACGTATAACCAAGCCATCTTAAAGTTACAATCAGCAGAATGTCGTGGTCACATAAAAATCCCTAAAGCTTTAGAACCAGCGCAACCGCTTTCCGGACGGATTGTTTGTGGCTTGGGCCAGGTCGTTTGCAAATTGATTTCCGTCGTAAGAGTTCGGGGAAACGCCGATTGTATTGTAAGCATTCACTCCAAGACAGAGGGTGATCTGTGAAAATCTGGAATGCCTACCCAAGCACGATTAGATATCAAATGGTGCCAGAAAAGTATCAATGAGCATTATGCAGAGGTGTGGTACTATTGCCAGCTCGGTACTAACGAAATTGACTCTTTGTACAAGAAGCGAAGAAGCGAAAGTGTCGGTGAATCTCAAGCGCGGATCTCTTCATGTAAATCATTTTTGAATAATGCCAGGGGCTGGTATGAAAAACTTTTAAACGAAGCAGTAGATTGTCGAGAACTCCATGTGCCCGTGCGACGAGGGGATCAAGCATGTCAACTTATTAAGCAGTGTGCTCGACATCTAAAGGCAGGGAACAGAGAAATTAACGATCTTCAGAAGAAGCTGACAAAGGCAGTTAATTCTTTTGCAACTAGGAAGTATTAAGTAACGCTTTTGTATCTGGCACGAAATAGTAATCCTTCACCCGTCCAGTACAATCCTTCACCCGTCCAGTACAGGATCATACTTCATGTTTCTGATCCTTGTAGAAGGTTGTCTGTTGTGGACTACATCGAATTTTATTCATATTACGAAAGTAAGAAGCATCTCCATAATCCCAAATGCGACTCTTATCCAAAGGTACCTAAATTCCAACTGTGACATCCGCCAGCCTTTTGAATAGGATCATAGTCACTGTATATACCATTTGCTCGTGAAATATGCACTCTTTTCTGATAAGTCCCGTCTCGTATGCACTTGTCGTGTAACATCCGGTACGCACCAGATCTATACTTGCTCGACAGAAACGCGTGACGGTCGGAATCATAGGACAATTCCAAAAAAGGTTTGGAAGATGATGCGTCCCGTATATGATTCAAGAACTAGATGTAGTGACGCTGCAATTAGCTGCGCTATATATTTTCGAAGACACCAAACAGTGCTGGGTAAAACTCTATAGCGGGGATGGCATTCGGGTACTTGAACCCTACTGATGAAGGACAACCGACCTAACCTTGTTTTCAGCACGGTTGGTTACGGATTTTTTTCTCCACTTGAAAGCAATTTCAGTCTTCGCTTCCAAACGTTCAAACCATGATCTACAGTTTGCAGGCCGCCCTTTCACTTTTAGCTATGTTAGTTGAATGCACCACTAGCGAGAAATTGCTTACTGACTTGGCTAAATGACGTACTTGTAGGCAGAATGATGACCCTTTTCTTCTGAGGGATTGTTTCGTGCTGCGCGATCCATGAATTTGCCAACTGACTTGGCGATGGGAGCTCCGTAGCATAAACACCCCTTAGTCTGTTGATTATGAGCTGGATTAGTTTGCGCCTATTGTTCCAGGCAGCTGCCTCATGTGAGGCAGAGTTGTTTTGAGCTGCTGAGAAAGCTGGTTTATTACGTATTTTCCATGAACTTTTTCCAACATTGCCGGACCTCTCTTGCTCTCTTGCCTTTCACAGGAAACACTTCATTCGCAGCGTCCTTCCTCAAGCACAGCTATGTACGAAAATCTTGTGAGTTCCCGATCTGGTGTCGATGGTCGAAAGAAGTGGAGGTGAGGGTACAATCAGGACGTCACTGGGAGGAAAGTTCGAACAATGTCTTGTTCAAGGTAAGAAAGCGACTATTTAAGTAACAGGTTGTTTCTTGCACAGACGGTTAGATCGACTCGGAATGTCGCTCTTCTTCAAAAGATTGGCTTTTGTATTTGTCTATTGGACATTGAGTTTTGCCTCCTACGAGGTCAACTCTGACCTCATATGACGCCAACTGACCACCATGAAAGTATGTAAAATATATAATAAGTATGGTGAATATGCTAGTCGTTGTACGTGCAATTTATCTCACCCCCTTCTATGATATCAAAACAAAGGGTAGCTTAATCCGTTACACTAAAACTCTGACTGCACAAAAAGTTCTCTGAGTTTTTCTACAGCTCATTCTGCCAGAATAGAGAACTCAAAGGCCTTCAAGTAGCTATAAAGAACAGCGGAAGTGCACGCCTCCTAGATACTTTAATATCTCCGCGAAATTTGGCCGCATATGAGGCAATTCGACCTTGCATGAGGCCAGATGTCCAATAGACACCAGCGTGTGAGAAGGAGCGCAATGTGCGATTTGCAATGTCCATAAGACACCCCATTGATTCGTCTGCCCCCCCCCCCACTCCCCCCTTAACTACTCAACACCCTTCCAACGTGGTTAGCAACACAGCTGCGTGCTAGCGGGCAGAGAACAAGATGTGTGACTCTGTGGAGGATGGACGGGTCGAGTGATGACACGGGGACGGAGACGAAAACGACTAAAGAAGACCCCCCACGGCGCCGGTAACGCGACAGCTGCATGCTCTCCCCTCCATTATTTGTCTTCCTTTTTGTTACAATGACAACTGGAAGGTCTACGGTAATTCGAAATGGTTTTCTAGAATTCGGCGTGAATTGACGAATTCATGGATAATTGAGGAGGCTAACTGCCACATGCTAACAACAGCAACGGTCCACAGTTCAGTATAATTTTTGTACTGGACTGTTGACCGTCGTATGCTGTATGATGGGGGTCAATTAAACACTACAAAGAGAGCACTGGAAATATTCAAAATGATTTTTAACGTCGCTGGCTACAATAAATAGTATTGATCGAAAAATAGAAGCTATCTTTGAGGTTGAGTACCCATCAAATAGTCTTTTTTGGAGCATTAGCGCTTGTCTTTGCGTATTGCTGGATCACGGATAATATCCGCAAGTAGCAGTATTACTCCGCGACGAAATTAAGTTCAAACTTTTTGGCCGGTGAAATTTGTGTGCAATAAGACTTGGCTGCATTGTTAGTGACGAAAGAATAACGTCAGTGCCATATGCCAAAAGATAATGGAATCGGTGAGGTACAGAGGACAGAAAATTTCCTCAGAGACTATGGCCTTTATGTTTGTGCCGTGATGTCGTTATAGAGTAGAAGGATCAGCCTGGGAAGGATCATAGCTATGGACTGTAAACGAAGCAGCTTGTAAAAGAATAGCTCGCAAGGGAGAGTGGGGGAAACTCCATCTGCCGAGAAGCGTGTGCAGAAAAACCGTCAGAGTTACTATCGAGCTATTGGCAGTCGGTTAAAGATAGAACTCTAAAGGTATATGATTTCCGAAATTGATGAGTACTGAGATCCTCTCCTGAAAAGGTGGGCGAAGATAAAAACCAGGAACAAATACTGATGCCGAGGTTAGTCGAAGCTATGATACAGAAGAGAAAACGGAAAACTTGCCGGCCCTTGAATGTTGGCACTGAGGTTTTTTCTAGAAGCAAGATAGGTTCTGATAGCTATTAGAGTCCATGGGAGGTTGTCACTGTAACTTCATCATACAGGCAGTGCAACCAAAAACAAACCGACGAGAAACTGCATGGCAATACAAATGTGATGGTCGGGTATGAGAAATTGCATCTCAGGACTGATATAAATGGAGAGTCGAACGAGAGTTTGGCTTAGGGCTAAGATGGAAAGTGAAGCATATAATTCTAGCAAGACATTAATTGTGAAAGTTTCACTTATGTGGTAATTTTTCCACTTACCCGATTGGTGCGTCTAAACTCCTGAAAAGCACAGAAGTAGATATCAACGACCGTTTTTGGGCCTGTTTTGGAAACATGTGACAAGCAATATTGGCATATTTTGGCAACGGGCTGGCAAACCTCGGCGTTGATGCAATTTGCAAGAATGATGGGCTCGAGCATTTTACGGTGTATGTTCACATTGCATCAAATGCGATCACCCTTTTGCAACGCGGATATACTAGCGTGTACGCGTATGGAATGTTAAGTCGATTTTAGGGCGCAAGGTGATACAAGCCAGACGTATATCAGGATTTTAATGCAATTTTGGAGCCTACTTCGTGAATGAAAGTACCTTGTACCACAGGATGCAGTTCATTCAAGGCTGGGAACAAGTGTTAGGGACGCAGTTCTCCTGGGGAAAAGCAAGCACAACGTAGATCAGATAGTATCGGGGTATACGCTCGAGCAGCTTACTTAACGCACCCCGTTAGCAAGAGACCCAGCCAATAAAAAGGCTCAAGCTGTTCTCAGTTGTCGTTGTTTTCTCCTTCGCACGACCAGAACTTCGAATCCTCGGACGTTTATTTGGGTGTGTCGCAAATCTGTTAATGTATGAGTGATCTGCGCAGTTCTGTTTGCTTTCTGTTTCTCGGGGCTCTCATATCGAGAAGGTACTATGCGTAGTGAAAAGTAAGACCCTGGTGTGCGTCGGAAGCGTAGAAACGAAACGTTTGCAGTACCCTAGATAGGGTACGCTCTTTTATAATTGCATCATTCGCGAGGCATATACTTGAGGATGTCGGAATGGATCTCGCTTTCGCATAAGCCGTGCCTGCCGTGTCTTGTTTCTTGTGCTATCATTCATTACGGGACCCAAAGTTGACCAGACAGGCTAATATTTTGTATATTTATTTTTCTGTCTGTAAGACAAGGCAACAGGATGAAAACCATATAACCGAATACTGCCGATCTGGCTTCTTGACGCGCCTAGATTAGTGCATTACGCAGGAAAAATACCTGCACACGTAATGCCACCGATTCGTCTCGTATTTGCATTGTTCTACGTATTTCTTTGTATTCTTCAACAACATATCTTGATGGCATACTCATCTTCCGAAGCCGTCGTCTGATGAGACAAGACGTAGCTGGAAAATGGTCGACTCATGTGTCTGCCATACAAAAGCCACAGCATGTCTCTGACCTTTACCAGGGCCAATCACTGAAAGGAGAAGAGTATCGTACTGTGGCCCTGTTGCCCTCCTAATGGCCTGTTCATATGCGAGGTCATACAAAACCTGCAGTCGGGCTATTTTTCTCTCGCGACTGTGCCCTGGCGGGTGGCATAGTTTCTTTGGAACTGTTGCCTGTTTGTTCAGGGTGGAATGTGTGTTTGTAGACGACGAGCTCGCTTCGAACCCACGTGCGGTGTGTTCGCTCCAGAATCTGAATGGGAATATAGCTCGCACCGCACCATTTTCCGATTCCTGCACATGTGACTGTACTAATGTTTGGAAAGTAGCGGAAAAGAGATCTGTCGCAGGTAGCTGTCGTATTAGCCTTGTCCAGTCAGAAGCAACGTCATCTTCTTGTGCTTTTGGTGTCTTGGCCTACAATTACACCCAGAACAGTCCCTAGAACATTATTTGCACTCGATGGCAGCCTCGAACTTAGGTAACACAATTTTCATTCTGCTAGGACGTGTCATGGCTCCGCAGTGCTCTGAATTCATTTCAACATATGATTCTTTTTCTGGATCACTACCTATGCCAAGCACAAACAACACATATGCCTCACGTAGTGTGCTTGAAACACCAGTAGTCAAAAGTATGCTATTCCTGTCGCAAGCACGCGAGGAGAATGCTTCTGAGACCACAGTTATCACCGAGCATGTCCCGTAGTGCGTCTGATCGCCTATTACTGAAAGTCTGACGGGAGGAGTTCATCTGAGCCATTCTTTGAAACGAGGTGCCTCGAAAGAGTCTTCACTTTATTTCATTATTCTGCTTCTTAGAACGAATTGATGAGATCTAGTTATGAAAGAAGGCATCTGTTCGCGATTTTCGTCGAATACTCCTCGTAATGTCCGGTCGTCAGGTTCTCCCAAAATTGTGTACTTAAGCACCGAGGAGTTCCCCGTGTCGTGCATTCCTCCTATCTCAACTCTTGGATATTATCTTGACAGCCGCCTTCGTTCTTAATTGTATCACATTCGCAATGGTCGCCCGCTCCAACATCATCGCCGTGCTCGCTCTTGTTGTCTTCAGCGCGCTCCTCTCCACCGTCTCGGCGGAAAACTTCGAGGACACTGCATCCGAACATAGCTACTACAAGTGCCCCAACAAGTGTACTGATAAGTACACGGCCTACAAGCAGTGCAAAAAGTATTACAAATGCAAGGTCACGTACTGCTACGGCAAGTACGGGAAATACTACTATAAGTGCGGGTCGAAATACTGATGAATTTGTGTTCATGGATCATACGGCAGCTAGCTCCTTCGAAAGAATCACGAAAGGGTGATTGAGAGAAGAGTTCAACATTAGAGAAGAGATTCTTTTGAAATAGAGTCATGATGGCTTGAGACAAGTAGGGACGTAGAGACCCCCCCTCCCCCCCAGTTACGTTTAGTTCCTTTTGTAAAGAGCGCATAGGTTCTTCCGCTACACATCTCATGAACTTTCGTTAGAAAGTCGTACTATAGTGAGTTTGAAGTTTGCAATTCTCAGAATTCTTGAATTTGTGACCGGACCTCTCTGCGTAGCCGTAACCCGAAACCGAGAAGGTGTTTATTGATGTTGTGATAAGTAAGTTTTAGGTCTGTGTCCTTCCAACTCATGAACCAGTACACCTAAATAGTATTCTGGAATGCAACTAGACAACTTTGGGTATGGTGGATATCGTCCGAGACTGGTTGGTGTCAAAAGTATATAAGGATAATGTCGCAGTGAATATAAATGTTACTGCGAACTAAACCTCCGACTTGCGGATGGTATCCATGGTCCAGTACTACGTCGAGGGGAGTGCTATAGCTCTAAGAAGGTTTGTGGGAATGGTGCTTTGACTCAAAAATAGCATATCTTTTACGATCAACAGTATTTACTGTAGTCAGTGACATGAGATACCACTTTCAGGGCCATTTCCAATTCTCTTGTTCTAGTGCCAAATTGACCCTAAGCATACTAATTGTACTAAAGCGTAGACCACTGCCGTTGTCAGCACGTGGCACTTGCCCTATCTATTGATTTAAACCACAAATCCCTCCTATGTCATCTTCGCCGTCTCAGTAAACCATAAACTCATCAGTTCACGCCCATTTCTACTATACATTTTGAATTCTAGAAGACACTAAGAGCCTCATTGTGTCATTTCGATTCAATCCAGTTTTCATCAATACCTCTCCCTCCCTCCCATAATCTTCTTCCTTACGTTCGCTGCCCCCTGCCAACTTCCTCGTCGAGTTCCCTCTTTCCCCCATACTTCTCCCTTCCTACCTTTTCTATGAGCGCGACTTGCGGAACTGCGTCATGGCCGCCATCCTTCACAGGCGCCGCCTTGTCGGCCCCTGTCCAGGTCTCCCTGCGCACGTTTGTGGAGGCTTGCCATGGCCCTATGTGGTCAGTTGGTGCCCTGGACGTGCTGCGTGAGGTAGGGTTGGAACGGGCGGAAGGTGCCAATGGGAGCGGTCAATCTTGTCGCGAAGGCGTGTCTCAAATTCTAGGGAGGGGCCTATGCAGGGTGGAGGACGCCTTGCAATAGGGGCATGGAGGTAGACTAAGCGTGAGGGGTGCTTGTGGCAGCAAAGGGGAGAGTGAGGGGGGAGCGCGAGAAGACATGACAGGTATTGGGATCAGTAGCGATGGGAGCGTTGAGAGGACGGGAGAAGGACGCGGTGCAGACGGAGGTCGTTGCCCTCTGACACCACGTAACTACCCTTTTTGACCGACTGCGCCACCGCCCTCGGCCAGTATTGACCGTTGGTGCAACCGTACTGCCATTTTCTACCGCCTTCTCTACCACCATCGGGAACATCACCCTGGTGTAAGTTCGTGTTGTATATTTAATCACCAATATACTCAGATTACCCGATCTACGGTCAGCTAGATGTACTTACGCGACTGAATACATTGCGCCGCATTGCCACTGATGCATGGCGCCGATGCCGAGGGCCCGCGAAACTCGACGTTTCTCTTCTCGTTTTTGAGCGAGAGCAACATGCTCACGACCAACTGAGCTCCGGCATTTTTCTCTCGGGCGAACTACGTCGTATAAGCACCCCGATGCTGCTCAGCCTCTGCGCCCTCGGTCATCCAGACGAAACCGGGTCGGTGTGTAAAGCATGTGGGGCGCGCCGCAGAGCGTAGAAGGATGGAGGACACACGTAAAGTGGTGTGGCAATGTGGTGGTAATTGTGGGGGGAAAAGGCTTCTAGGTGGTGCAAGGCGTGCTCTACTCCGATTACTTTCGGGCCACATTGCTGTTCAACTTCCCGAAACCGCGGACAAGTATCGTTACTAGTTAGAAGACTCCCGTGTCTCCTCACGTGTATTTGATATTTGCATTTGTCTCTTATGAGATCAAGCTTTGTTTCAGTATAGGCAAGGTAACTACCAAGAAAGTATGGAAATTTTATTATGCGTATGGTGAATATGCTAGTTTTTAGATGTGTGACTTATTTCATCTCCTTCCATGATGCCAAAACAAAGGAATGCCTAATCATCTGCACTACAACTCTGACTGCACAAAACTGTGGCTGAAGTTTTCTGCAACTGCACTCGGCCAGATCAGAGTACGCATAGACCTTCAAGTGGATATCAACAACAGCGATAGAGGATGTCTCCTTTATGTTTTCATATATATGTAAAAGTCGACGTCACATGAGTCCAAATACCCAGTAGACAGCTCGCAAAATACTTCCATATCTGACTTTTAGATTCTATATTTTAGTCGGCTGTGTTCACAGGTTATGATCGGTGCGTTGTATCGCGATTGCAACAGTGGCAACCAAGCTATGGTGCGGAGCTATCCACACACCGCTAACGTCCCATGCGCCTTCTCCGTGACCTTCGACACTAGAACTGCTCTTAGCACGTCGGGAGGTTCTCAAATTAGCACCTTCTTTCGAAGAAAAGGCGTGATGGAGAGAAGAGAGGAGGGTCCTATGTATCGAAAATGAGTACTTCACAGATGTGGAGTGGTGGTCAGGTAGCGGAGAATGAAAGTGGCGAAGCGACGTGTGTAAAAGATGAGCTAATTTTGTGATAAACAACAAAATAAAGGAAAAAACAGTTTCATCTGAGGTTGTCATCTAGCCGAAGAACCAAATCGGCCTGCAGCATCTATGAGTGACACAGCGAATACTCGTATCCCATCTGAGCCTGAAAATCGCGCCCTACTGCATCAAAATCGTCTGAAGTCTGGGGATGAGACTCGGCTGTAAAGAACATGCGCGGGGTAGACGCTAGTTGTGTGCCTGGCTCCTCTACATGTCAGCACCGTAATGAGGTGTTGTTACCACAGTCGCTATCACCATTTGAAAGTTCGTTTCTTCGATGTGAGCTGCTGACTACTATCGATAAGGGGTGGAGGAGGGGAGGGTCAGGTGGAGCGGATTGTTTTTTATTCAAAAGTGTGAACAAGACTCCAGCCCCGTTTTCGTAATCCGAGAAGTAGTGACATTTAATTGAATTCAATTACTTTTGGGGAGCTTCCAGGCGAACATATCAAGATTGAGCCAGTCAAAAGCATAGTTTTGATAGTGTGTCTGAGCCTGCGCCCTTCTAGGACGAACGATTGGGCTTGGAATGATCCAGAAAACCAGCCAGAACAACAGGTGACACTGTTGCTTCTTGATTTATCGATCAGTGAGAGTTCTAAGAACGAGTGACGATATCCACAAATATAGAAAGAAACTACGATAGGAAGATGCCTCTACTATTCCGTGCGCAAGTATTTTAGTGCACTATGCGCTAATAACGTATGGGCGGAAACAGCCAACTTGTAGTGTCCAGCATTTTCGCGTGCTCGAATTGCAGATCGCTAGAGTTCCTCGATCCTTTGAAAGATTCCGGTTCTGTAAAGTCATGTGCTACTAACATTGCACTGGGCCAGTGGGACCACCTACGGATCATGAAAATACCGTTGTAAAGTATTTTTGTGCACGCAAGTGGAATACACGTCGTTTGTGACTATGCCTGGTGTCGAGATCTGGGCTTTTAGGGAGATGCCCGACCTTTGGTCGCCGACCGCCCCCTATCCTCGCCGAGCAACTTGTAGACTGCCACAGCGGCGCTGCTACACCAAGCGGATATCCGTTGGCCGACGTCCATAACAGACGATCTGAGGACTATCTGCCACGGACTGCGCGCGCTAACTGACCACTCAAGCAACTGTACCCCTGCGGCACATTTACAGTAGTACAGTACTGCCGGGCGTCACAACGTCCTGTTCGTGGGTCGTCGCCAGTCCTATTACCTCTTTGCAGTATCTGTTGCCATATCGCTGCAGGTCTGCCGAGATGGGCATCCTTTCCTTAGTTGCTAGGACTACCGGTGCGGCGTACCGTATGGAGAAGTTTGCACCTTCGCCCACTACTGTAAGGTTGGTTTCCCACACGTAGCTGCCCTACGCCTACCACCTCCCTTTGACGCCTCCGCATACTGTAGTGGAGATGAGGGCATAGATAGTTCTCGAAACTGTAGTTGTGCAAAGCGTCGGAACTAATTCATTTGTTTTTCACAAAGTCTCTAGTTGGTGACGACCATTCTTAAATACCTGGAGCTCTTAAATGTTGGCAAGTCACGAAAACATATACCCTTGATTGCAGTGATTGAGGATTGCTTCCATTCTGTACTCGTCTTCGCAAGTTGCTGGAAAAAAGTAAGGCTTCGTTGGAACCGAATGCGAGATGTCAGTACGATTTCCAGAGCACGAATTTGTAATTAAGACAGATATACCGGGTTGGCTCGGGAAGTGAACCGACAGGTTGCAGCTCATAGCATTCTCCCTATTATGTCCACTTTTCGCCAAATGCTCGCTTTTTTGCAAACCGTTCATCTTCCAGAAATGTGTTTTGGTTACGTCCAAACCCACAGTCACTTTCTGGGGAGCTTTCAGTCCTCGCGCAAAGGTCCGGTGCAGACCGTGGAGTCGATGACGGATCGATCCGGACGATACGAAATTGTACAGCTTCGCTCACTACAATATAGGAGGCAAACTCGAGTTCAGATTGGTTCTCGTCTTACTCGTGTAGAGGATACAAGAAGTAGGGGTGTCGATAGTCTTCTATAATATAGTTCAGTATTTCGGTAGGGTTGTCGATTTGCGCACGACGACTTGAACACCATCGGACAACTTCCCACGTACACTTGTCCATCTATTCCAGAACCTGCAGCTAAACTTGGCATCCGTTTCCGGTAAAAAGCTGTCTTTCATACCATCAATTAATAACGGGTTTTGCTGGGAAAGACGTGACGTAGTTCACGGCAGTATCATTTGTATGAGAAGCTACAACGTATAATCGTCTTGTTAGAAGGTCCACCCAGGTGGTAGTACTCCCGTAATGACTGTTCGCCTTTGGAAATTTCATGATGACATCGGCGCCTAACGATCCCCATCAGCTCGTCGGTGACTCAAGGAAAGTAGAGTCTGGGAACTGCTTCCCTCCACGCTTCATCTTCCGCTGGAAAGGGACATGCCTTTGGGCGCATTCTCGGACATCTCTGCCCTTTTTATTATAGTGATAATATGACAGCAGTCAAGTCAACTTTGCGATACCAAAGTGAATAGCAACGTTTAAATCATGCGACTTGTGCAGTATGGAAGAAAGTGATTGCCTAGAAATGGAAAACTTCGTATCATCGAGGAGGAACTTACCATCCAATCTACATAAATACGAGAAGGTGTTGACTTGGATCCTCGTTCAACTTTTCCTGGGTCTCTTCCAGCTCTTGGCGCGCCGAAAAGATCCGGCGATCTGGTCACTTTTATACGGACGAAAGACAGCATACGTATTGAGATATGAAGTCGGCAAAGTATCCTTGGGGAATGTAGAAAGATGTCCCGCTAAATTCATTCGTGATACTTCTAACAAGGCCCCACCAGGCACAAGCACGGGAGTTGTTCCCGGTTTCGAGTATTTGGAGGGTTTCCGAAGCGCTATACGTTCCAACAGCCAGTGCCTCTCTTCCCTCGGGCTTCGCGTTACTGGAATAACGCTTCAAGACATAGCTACCGCAAATTGTCTGATAATTTGTGCCCTGAACGTCTCAAACTGGAAGAGAAGTTTATCAGGACCAACCAGTCTGTGTCGTTAGATGAGTACTCTGCCCCCATGGGAGACAATGTCCTGGAGAGAAAAGCAGTGACACTAGTTTTAGTATTCTTATATTGAGTTAGTGCCTCCTGAGATGATAATTGTGAAGAAAGAACTCAAGCACGGAACGGCTTAGGCGAGCCAGGTGCAACTACTACTGCTACACTCGTGACAAACCTCTTTAAAAACGCGAGAGCCTCCTCACACCACTCAGTCCACCCGTGAACTCCCTACTATGTCGTAGTAGTGTTTCGGAGCAATGCTTGAAATCCTCAGGAACTCGTGGTATATCATCAACAGATATGGGACGAACCCAGAAGCGATTGGGGGGGAGCGAGGGCTTGTGGACGCGGCGACATCGTCGACATTTCGGCCACCACAGCTTAGGGGCTGATTCAATCTATGCTGACAACGGATCAAAGACAGTTCACCGCTGTCTGCATATACCCATACTTCTTCGGAGACACATAGTGGCTGTGATGTTGGAGAGAGCCCTGTATCGTCTGAACAAGATGAATATCTGAATGCTCATGGTCACTATCTACGAGCATATCATCGCCGTACATAACCTAGAACTGATCGAGGAGGTAAGAGATTGTACGGTTGAGAAATTATTGGAGCGTAGCAGGTCCATTGCGTAGTCACAGCGTCATCAAAATGTATTTGCAGTGCCCATACGTCGTACTGAGCACAGGCTCCGCAATATCTTGCAGTTTAATCTCAATCGTGTGAAAACCAGCTCCAGATTTAGTTTTCATAATATCTCCGCTTTTTGTACACGACTAACCATTTTATCAGAGGTTAGTATCCATGCGTCGTTCATCCTCTTCGGTCGCTTATTTGATTGAAGTAGAGTAAAGTATTGCAAGGGGTAGCCTTCTTTCTTCATAGGAAAAGTAGGAGTGCTATTGGCCGACGAGCTTTCTGTTCTTCTCTTTCTTGAGCTTCTCCTTAGCCTAGTCATTCGCTGCCGTCCTCTCATTCAAAAACCGTTTTCAAAGTGATTGATATGGTGCATTCGCGTTATTACGGGCTTCGGTATTGTTAGTCTAGCCCCTGCAGCAATCGATCATAGTCAAAGTCATCTGGGAATGCCCCCTCGCGCTAGCAGTGGATAGTTTGCAATTCTGTACCTCGTCCTCGCTACAAGACCGTTATGCCCGCAGTCGAATTGACGGCATCTCCATCGACTGCCTTCACTAGCTGAGATACGCGGGAATGCTGTTACCTTCGTTCCAGTATCCGTATGGGCTGGATCTTGTCTACGCCGAGGAGTCTAGCGTCACGCGCTTTGTTAAGCTCGTGGATACTGTCCAACAATGAAGTCCTCCAAGCACCACCGCAACTTGTCTGACGGAGTTCAGAAGAAGTTCTCGGGCGACAATGTACTGAACGCGTAGTATGCTTCCAAATATGTCGCTTGCAGTGACCCAATTCAACGTAGGTGAATGGATCGCAAGACGAAGCACTTTCATTAGAACTATTTGTTTGGCTTACTCTCTGGGTTTCCCGCTCGCGTACAGGACGAGGAACTTCTCGTTTGGAGTTTTAACGAATCGTGGCTTTCCCGATAGGAAATCAAGAGATACGACGTTCGTATTATAACGTCAGCCACAACAGCTATGTATCCAGCTCTACCGGAACCTCCCCTGAGAATTTTTGTTTCGTGAGCGGCCGTACCTTTGTCAGACAGAGTTGAGCTGACCCCATATCGGATAGCTCGAGTTTCTCGAGTCAAGAACGCCGTTCTTGGTGTCTATCTCTTGCCCTTCATCAGTGGTACTAGTCTATCGAGAAAGTAACCGAGATTCCTGCAAGTATTGTTGCACCTGGATACTTAGCACACCTACGACTTTGTGAAGCTCACTAAAATCATTCGTAGCCGAGTTCCTCACATTGTTCTCAGGCCGGACACGACTTTGCTCATTCAAGTATAGAAGACATGCTAGTTTTCTCAATCTAAAATCGGACTCTAGCGTTCGAGCGGCATCGACGCAGAGAGATTCGCATTTCCCCTTGCATTGTCTGGGAGTATGCTTGTGTCGGAGTGGCATACAAGCACCTTTATAGCAAAAGAAACGCGTGTATGTCTTGTTGTGGTCATTGGTACAGTGCCCATCTCGCGGGAGCCTGCCTTCAATACAGCCAACTACCACTCGTTGACAATAGATCGTGCTGGATTCGTTGATTTCATACGCTTTATATGAGTATGTTCCGGACCTAAAGAGCCCCGTCGACATATGGTACAATTTTCGCGGCGTCTCTTAGACAAATCAGTGTAGTTCTGAGCGCTTGAAGCCTGTACCAAGGCTTGAAAGCAGAGGCGACTCTGTATGAATTCTCATCGTTCGAAAGGGTTTGGGAGGCTACGTAGATATTCCGAGCTCTGGAAGGTAACGAGAATGCGGTTGATAGTAAAGAAGCTTGTATTTTATATCCCTCCGCTTCTTCTTGGAATGAAGCAGTACGCAGTCCATAGTGAATAGGCCACGTCAGCTCATGGAGAGTCGCAGAGGCTTTGTCTCAGCTTGGCTTTGTAAATTACGAATTTGCTGCCTTTTCCCTCAAAGGGCACGCCGCAAAAACTACTTTGGCCGTGGTACTATTGGAGAGTTTTTGGCACGTGAAACAGAGTCACGGAAGGTGCTGGTCAAATGTGGAACATCCCTGCGTCAATCGTCAGTTGGTGTGTTCTATCTCTAAAGTTTCTGGTTTTAACGTGCTTCTATAACCGGAGCATCTTCAAATCGTAAAGTATGTACTTTCTCTTTTCTCCCTTTCGTTTCCACCATATGATCAGTGACTCTTCCGATCTCGACAGTTTATCTATCCGCGAAGATACTACACAATTTACAGTAGCTATATCTAGTTCCCACGCTAGGAATATCCCAACGAACTTACGCCTTCTCTAGACGTATCAATCAGTGTTGCGTAGATGGGCGGATGCTCTCTTCACCACATGGAACGACACTCACTTCAAGGTTCAAGTCATGAAAAAACATGCGCACCTCGGAATCCTCTTGCGTACGCCGTGTGCCACCGGTGTTCTGAACGTTCCTGACCGCTTTATACGAAAGTGCATAATAGAGTAGGGACAAGTTTGGAAGGTCTCCCTACCTAAACTTGCGTGAAATGATTGCTCAAAAGACTTTGTGACAGGGACAGAAAGTCGGACGACTCTTGCCGGCCTGCGCTCAGGGATTATCAGCTCACCATCTCCACCACACAGTCTGCCGCAGTGGGCAGAGTCGTTACGTCCTGAATCCTGGAATTATTTGACATGGATGGTGGTAGAGACAGGTACTAGTGGTCATGGTACTCAATCCCACAGGAACGCCGCCTAGGCTGATACTGCCGACCTACGGCATGCGATGCAACTCGACTCATCTTTCCTTACAATTCCACGGGCGAGGCGAAAGGTGGCATTGCAGTTGGTTTGATTAGATAGATAAGATAAAAGGGGAGTTTGTTGGTTAGTGTTTCTGCATGATCAAATGGTCGACCAGAACCTAACAGCGCCGGCTTGAGTAGCGTATATAATTGGAATAAAGAGTAGACAGAACATCCACGACCGGTCTCATTGGCTGCGAGATCAGATCCTGTACACGTGAACAGCCGAGTATGGAGTTCTATCAGCTTCAATGGTAGAAATTGCAACTTCCGAACAAAACAAGATACTTGCGGTAGAGTTCGAGATTCCAGGGACGTACGCTGAATATGTTCCATTCTTCTATTCCAATGGATACAAGGGCCTCTAACGTAACTTTGCGAACGACACGCGCGGGCGGAAGTGATTTGCAGCTGTTTTCCCGATGAGCACTGCGTCACCATCTCGATCTAGACGGTTTCTAGGGTCTTCTTGAAGGTCACGACTGATGGTATGCCCGGCATGGCATCATGACCGTGAAAAAGGCCCAATCGTTCGGTTCTGTCCGAATTTGGTGCAACAGAGACCTGCTGATTTCACTGCGGCAGTAGTAGTAGGTTTCATCACTAATTAGTCTCGGCTTGCGGACATTCAGGGAAGGCCTCACAAGTTTTCACACAGCAAACTGACCAGCAGAACCTCCCAAGTGACAAAACACGGGATTTGAAAAGCCAGGCGTGTTAGATTGGTTCGTTGCAAGGCCACGGGAACTTATTGTAGTTACGAACCGCAGTGAATTTGCAGACCTTACATGTTACTTTCTTAAGCAGGCTGCTCACATGTCCTGAAAGCCAACATCAGTTGTTCGCATCGAACCTTGTCAGAAGGATTAATCTTGTCGTAAGTTACACGTCATCCTTGACTTGAAGCTCATACAAAAAGTTTCTAAACAAAGCTCCATCATTAGAGATGGCTATTCTATACTGGTGACGCAGTTGTATGTTTGAGAACAGTTTATATCTATGATAGAACCCCTTTCCATGACGATGGGTCTGTCCAAGGAACAGTATTACTTCGTGGCTCGGTAAATTAAGAAAACGGGAAGGCCAAAGCAGCCTAATCTTGTAGATTGCTCAATACGTTGAACCAGAGCGAAGTACCTTCCTCAAATACTTCCCGTCGGTATATCGACGTTAAGTTGCCATTCGATTCCCCCTTGGATGCAAGCTGATGTGATACTGCCAGTTCGCAAGCGTCAAATGTGAATCGGATACCCATCTTTGCGTGGGTCCATATTGTCGCCAAAATATTGATCTATTACAATTATATTTTCGGTTTGTCTTCTTGCACCCGCCGCCTTTAGTGTTATTGATAGTCTGGTCGAAGTGAAGCTGCTGAACCTGATCTGCAGCAGAACGGCAACCTCCACAGCATCCCTTCTTGAGACCATTACCTCGCAAAGCTGAGTGTCTTACTTCCAGACCGAGTTGTAATATTCGAGAGGTTAGTTCGTCCCTGGCCTCATCCTCAAACTCCTGCGTGTGGGTGCTGGAAGAAATAAGCTACCATCCAAGCGTCCAAGGAGGTGTGAGAAGTCGTCATAAGTATCCCCAACTCCTACGGTAGCGGCAAAGGTATTTTCGAAGTCCAGTTCGGGCGAGAACCTGACGGCGGTTGCGCGATCATACCAATCCTACTGATGACTGTCGGATTGGGAGCAAGTTCGAAAAACCTCGCGTAGTTGTAAACTGTGTGTGTACTGTCGAGTCCTGGGCAGATAGGAAATTAGTTTGGGAGGTCGAAATCGGGCGTTGACATGGCCCTCTTCGAACCTGCGGATAGACAGTGTTTCGGACTCAAAATGAAGACGACCCAAAGTACGTATGGCCCGGTCGTTGAAGTCGGTGATACTACATGGTTCCCGCACTATAGTTGCGTTGGAATTGGGTGCCTTCGTATTCACAATTTCTCGCAAATGCATCTGCGCAACTAACGCAATTGTCTCGGATGGCTCTAAATCTCCGTTAGTAACATATCGGACTACTCGTCCTGATGCTCCCGCAGTGACTTCTCAGCTGCCGGTCTGCGTGGAGAACTGAAGATTTGCAGGCCAGGCTTTTGCTCACGACAATCAAATGTAAAACGTCGTGATACTTCGAGAATTTGATTCTCACGACGAGATGTCGATTACATATTGGTCGTAGACGGTAGAAGAGCATTACAACCAACAACTACTTGGCGTCTCGTAACCTCAGAGCCAAATTTCGAATGTCTGGACTTGAGTAACTCCACACTAATATTGAATTCACTGGAGCCGCAAACACAGCCGATTCAATAGAGAACACTAGACGGATCGTGGTCAGGAGATCTTGTCCGAACAAACCTATGATCACCGTGCTACAAAATGAATGCTGTGTCAGCACATTTAATTCGATGGGAGTACAGGAAGGCGATCTGGGCTGAGGGAGGGCTGGGAAGTTATTTGTATCCCGTAATATGCGGCAGTCGACCGGATGGCCGAAACGCGCACGTGAGCGCAGTTCTACTTCATGTTGTGTCAGTTGCATCCTCATCCGAATCCACACAACATTAATAGCCACTAGTAATAGCAATGAACCATTCGGAAACGGGCAAAAATGTGCCAGACAATTCATATCTAGACTAGCTCAACAGTGATATAACAATAGTAGAATCTTCAGACAAGAGGTGGAACTTCAATCCACAGGGAAAATAATATACTCCTGAAGGATGGGCTGCAGCCTACCACTTTTGTCGTGGCAGCCAGGTAAGCATACCCTAAGGACTACTATTTGAACCTGACCGTGTAGATGTTCCTAGGCAATGAATATGAGTCATAAGCAGGACGTGATTGCAGGTATGTAGGCTATCTACGAAAAACACTCATTCTCGAGATCTACAGGAGCAACTGCGTATTATAATGTTGTCTACTGTGAGAAATGAAGATTCCTTGACGGGGACCCATGTGTTGGGAGAATACAAATCACTATCCCGACAGATTACACAAGATTCTATAACTCGTGCTCCTCAATTGACAGACGGGACCACTATCATCATGCTGAAGAATTGTTTTAAATGGATGGAGAGAGCTAAAATGCGAAGATGAAAGTTAAGATGTCTCTTTTAACTGTCTTTGTCATTCCTTTCGAGAACCACGGATCGGAATGGCGAAAGATTAGATTTTTTTCCAGCGAACAACTCCTGCTCTCACTTTTCTGATGGTGCTATAGAAAATCTCGGGTGGAAAGAGCTGCAGGCGTAATGCACAGCGTGGCTGTACAGGCAATGATTCACGCATTGGTTTCAACGGTCGGATCCATGTCCACATGGCTCCAACAAGTAACATGGCTTTTCTATCCGGCGCGACTTTCCTGAACGCGTCATATGGATGCCACCATTCGTTTCATGAGGAGTATGCCAGATCGAAATGTACATGTTTGGGATATATGTCTCAAAATATCCCAGATAAGTTTACCTTTCTCATCCTAGGTCTAGTGCAGAGGTCACTAAATAGCAGTACAGATATGGATATGGTTTTGTATGCGAGGGCAAACTAAGGGAAGATTTTCAACACTGAAGTTCACATGGGGCTATGAAGTTTGAGTCAGATGTCGATAGGACATACTCTTCGACATCGTTCCTATCTTTTACATTCCTCTAGCAAGAAGAGAGTCCATTTCGTAGTCTACGACACACTTTTCGGCATCGTAAGAGACGTAAAAAAAAATTGGGCTGTAACTTTATACAAGATTCAAAGGTAGAGCCGTATAATGTGGTCAATTTGAATAAGCGAAGTGACCAGATCCTGACTCGCAGGTCACTCGAGACACTTCAATTCCTCAAAACGGAAATCTAAGTAGAAACATTCAGAGTCCTCAGATCGGAAACGCGAAGCTCTCGGACTCTCAGAGACCTCAAAGTGGAAAAGAGGAGCTCGTCTGACGGCCCGCACTTGATCTGCCTACCTCCTGGTAGTTAGAAAGCTAGCTATAAATGGTTCCACTCTGAAACAAGGGGAGCCCATGGTGAAGTACAGGTATATGAAACCCCTAATACCTACATGATCAAGGAGACTACCCGTGACTGCCTGCTTTCATGATTCTGTCCTCGTAGTAGTGCAGAGCTGACCTCAGGTGGGGCAAAAACGACTGTCTAGCCGATACCGTAGAATGGTTATTGTATTGCTCTGCCTAATTCAGCATGATGGTCTTGTGTATTTCGTGTTTGTTTCCGTTCGGCTCTGAGGACGTGAGTTTTAGATTCCAATATTCCCTCCCGAGCCGAATGGTCGGCAAGTCCACACAGTAACAAACCACTTTTATCTTTACATACGGTACCCGTCCTTTGATCATTGACGCTTGGGAGGGCTGTTTGCCTTTTCATTATCAACATCTTAAGAAAAAGATTGACTGTTTCTTCTTCTAGGATCCGGCTCGCTACATGTTCCCTTTTATTTCTGTATCTTCCGCTCATTCGTACCGTCTTGGAAGCTCCACCCTTCTCTAGTCCAAACTGTTCTGGAGAAGGCATGCTATGGGGGGACATATTTCCGGCAGAAAGCAATGAAGGACCAGAGCCTCTGAGACTCGAACTCAGGGACCGCTCAAATAGAACCTTCCAGAGAACGAAGCATGGGATTTGAGCGGAACAGACTCATGTGTGTTTCCGGAAATGGATGCGGACGTCCACTGGGTGCAGTAGCGTAGTACGATTTCCAGCCGTACTGCAAATTTTGGAATGTCATTGCATGCTGACTTCCGTGGCACTCCAAAACGTGGACTTTGTGTAGTACGGCTAATTCTCGCATGCACGCCGACTTCCAAAAATAAAATATTTTTAACTGCCGTGTCCAGTGACTGCCCGTTACCACTACCCGCAGTTTATTTCCTAGTAAAACATCCAGCTCGTACTGCGAATTGTGCTGTACACTGCAGTCCCGCATCTCACCTTACGTACCTCAATGTCACATGATGACCTATAGCCTGCCTCACGTGGGTACGCATACCTTGCGCCTTCATACTCTCAATTGCCTTCGGACAGATTTTGCGCCACTGTACTGAAGGCCGCTACTCACAAGATGCGCCGTCCGCGGCTTTAAGAAACTGAGCACTACGCTTGGTGACGTTTGGTTGCACTGGCTCACTCAGAATCTTGCCAACGTCATATCGCAACATATAATGTGTAAAACTCTGTGCTGATTTCTCGGAAAGCATTGTGAATATAGTGCAACGCAAAGGGGGATCAATGTATAATCCGCGTAAGGCGTGGAGTATTGCGGGAATGCTGCTGGACGGCGTCAGTTTAGTGCGTGCGAAGCATGACACGTTTGACAGTATCACGGGGCTCAAATGTAGTGGTTCTGTCCTCCGCATTACGTTCGTGTAGTAGAGCCTGCTCTATGCAATGACCCGTGAATGGTTAAGAATACGCGCACGAATTCATATATCTGGCGCCGCGTGGTTTCCGCCGAGGTGTTGCCGATCGCAGCGCAAGGCTGAGGCCTAGAGTCGAGTCGACATCCTTTCATACAAAACAACTTTATTCCTACGCTACACGACCATATATCCTTAGAAGCACGTAGGTAGTACAGACGCCACCAATTCACAACACCCTTGCCGCAACTGTGCTACCGTTGACCCGTGCAGAACGGGACGCGCACTGGTTTTGTGCTGAATAGGTCTTACACGAATCACACGAAGCATAGGAAAAAACCGAACCTCGAGTCGACGTTAGAGAAATTTTGTAAACGTGTATTTCGTGGCGTTGGAAGGTAAGTAATTCCTGAGATAGGTGGGGTGGCTAAGGCTGATATCTGCACATCTGAAAAATACGTGGGCAGGTGGATGTTGTTATTCAGATTAAATTTCGCACATCCTTCTGCTCATCTGTTTTCACATGTGTAGATCTCGGCCCCTGTCGCTAGTGATACCCTCCTAGTCGAAATGTTCATTTTTTCTCTAACGTCTTTTTTCTGCTGTACCGACCTCAAAATTGCCCACTTTTCTGGGTGACTTTTTAGCGGCTGCGCTGAAGTGTTTCTCTGCGGCTATAGTGTGGCATGGTTGCCCGGAACTGGTTCTTAAACTTGCATGTGGTGTTTAAGTTTGCTTTTCTTCACGCTATTCAGCTACCTCTCCGTGTAGCTACCTAATCGTCCTGACTACTTGTCTGAACGGCAATCAAATCTTCGGGGTCATCGCAGTCGAAACCATCATCTCTAGGACTGAGCTCCTTTGCCCTACTCATCCCATCCGCGTCTGAGTCTGCAAACCCCACCACGTCCGCGTCGTCCCCGCTGTCCGACTCCTCACCTCCTTCATTATTCCTGCGACTAACACCGGCAATCTCACGGACCGGGAACGGCAGTAGCCGTCTCAGTGCGTAGGAGACCTGGTCCGGCACATTTTCCCCTTCCAGCATAAAGTACACATGGTACCGTACCGTCAACTCATCCTCAATGGGGTTCTCATATCCAGCCCCGGCGTGCGTGAGATGCTCATGGCCGAAAAACACAGAGTTGGGTGGCACAATGATCTTGTTCATCTTGAAAAACGCCGCCGCTGCCATCTACTCGCTGTCATCCCCGTATGCAAACACGTGTGAGTAGTCACGAACCCACAATGGGAAGCCGACTGCCCCGCTCACGATTGTGAAAAAGCCCAGCGCCTCTCCTCTCAATGACTCGTCAAAGTCAATGTGCGGCGCTTACCGCGGGCAGTCCTTCCCAGTAACCAAAAATGGACCCTCCGTCTAAGCTATGAACAGCTTCCTCCTAGATATCTTCCCCGGACCGCCGTCGGCAGCAAGCTGACCGGTCCACGCATCCAGCTGCGCACGCCTTCGAGAAGCCCACGCCCAATCCCCCCTCCAATCGAAGGCTTCCATCACCAGGCCCAGTGTACTGGAGTAGCGGGCGATTCCCAGCTCCCGGTTTGCCGCGTTCACCTCGTCTTCCCCTTCGTTGACAATTGGGTTCCACCAGATGTCGTTCAGCCCCTGTCCCTGTGCATTCTTTCTTTCAAATGTGCTCGGAATGAATCAAAACAACTTTTCAACATGGGAAAGCTTCCATTCGTTCCTCAATATGAGGGGCTCGACGCTCCCGCACAGAATGCCGCTGGAGCCAGCGACCTTCTCAAGGCACGTGTAGCCAAGGTACTGAAGGGTACCTTCTCGCCTCTCAAATTAGGCATATCCTCTGCCATAATCCTCATCCCCGTCTGCAACGTTCCTCCAGAAGTGCGTCTGAGAACGATTCGGCTTCCAGATTTCCGGACCCACATCGGTATCCTCGAGCTTGGTAAAGTACACGTAGCTCTCCATAAAGAACTGAAGCCGATGCATGGCTACGGCGTCCTTGATGGAGAGATACAAGTGCGCCCGGTGCTCAATGGGTATGTGGATGGAAAGAAGCCAGAGCATGGGGTGTGGGTTTCTTGCCATCCACACCCGGAACTTCTCTTCTTCGTGATCTGGCGGGCCGACGTGTGCCGGATTTTCCCAAGTGTCGGGTGCTTTTTCAAACACTACGGTCTCATCCGCAGTGCCGACCGGCAGTTGGTTCGGAACCTAGTCGTCGAACAATTGCGGGACACCTCCACGTTGGCCCGAGATCTCCTGGGCCGCCATCGTATTGTCAGCGACCCCTCCTCTCGACTGCCCTATTGCCCTTTTCACTCCACCAGACATCCCCAACTGCACAATCTCCACAAGTCGAGGTGACCTCACCGTGAGGAGGGTGCAGCCGTTCTCTCCCTGAAAAGCGCTTTTGTCGCGGACATCACTCCTGGGGCCTTCTGCGCACGGACTGCAGGCTCGAGTGCAGTCGCGTGGGAAGCAAAAGCACGCCAGGCAGAGTGGCGTGCAGAGGGCCCAGCAGCTGGGGTCGTCACGCGAGCCGAGGCTGCGTGCTTGCTGAGCCCGGGAGCAAAGTGCTGAGCTACCTTCTTCGCGAAGCGCGCAGCGTGGTACTTGTTGCACTTGTGCAAATCTCCTGCAGAGTCATTGTTTCTCGTGGAGAAGAGGCCCATCTGGTTCAGGTAGACCTCTTTGATGGACCTTCTGAGGTGTTCCGATGGAGCACTCTCAGTCCCCAGACACGCGTCAGAACTCAGGCCTCTCGCCTTTCCATACCTCTCAAAAAAGTCGAGACAGACTTTGAAAAGCTGGTGCGAGCACGCTTAGAAAGCTTCAGATTCGAACTTTCTGTCGCGGTCCGCGTTGTTGATGAATCGCGACGTGGGAGCCATGACCAGAGCTAAAAATCGATGACTCGCTCACCAAAAATGCTGGTCATCAAGATGAGTGATGCCGCGCTTCTTAGAGGTCGAGGTGTCCAATGTCAGGTCTCGCAGCACTTTCAAGGGGCCTGAGTCTCGGGGAAAAATTCTAGCTACGCGTACGTAGCGGCGGTAGGTACATGTGCCGGTTGCTGGTAGCAGGATGGCTTTGGTCATTGCTTCCCCGGTTCCCTTCTGACTCAACGCCAGTGGGTCTATGTCGTTCCCCCCGGCGAGAGCCTGCATGAAGGGGAGGAAGTTCATGAGCTAGTCGAAGAACGACTTGGCGATGCGGACCAGTCAGGCGGAGGTGTTGTGCTGGGACGTGTTGGACATGATTTCTAAATCGGTCATGTCACGTCCATCCTTTCGGCGAACAAGACGTACGCGGAGGAGCACGTGAGCCCACGCCGTGCCGTCCTTTTCGTTTTCCAGGCGAAGGGCAGTTTGGCGGCAACGAAGGCCGTCCACCATAGCACACTCCACACCTTCGCGCAACACCGTGCGGTCCTTGATGGTCTCGTCTGCGATATACAATAGCGAGGGATTGTCGCACCGTCGCACTGTGACCGACATGACGCCAAGGTCGTGCTAGTAGCCACGCTCAACCAAGCTGGTCTGGAGGCCACTGATGGTGGCGTCCATGCCTTCGCGAAGAACGTCCTGTCGCTGTATGATCTGCGCAATATATACGTAGACCTGGGTGGCCTCGTAGTCGGCCTTTGAGAAAGTCCGACACGACTCCGGCTGCGGGCCGACCTCCACGGCAACCACATCAAAGTCGTCACCGTCCGAAGTCTATGGTGCTCGCGGGCAGTTGGACGAAGGGCTCAACTAGCGTGAGACATCACGGCGCAGGCGTTCGCGTGGTGGCGATTCCGGTCGATAGGGCTGCACGCGCGCTTCGGCCTGGAACTCCTCACCCCTCGCCGCCGGGTACGATTCCGGCTCCGATCGTACCCCCAGTGGCGGCCTGGTGGCCGACATGACTGAGTCGCGGGTGGAGGTCGTGATGAGAAGTTCATCGGTCATTTCAGAAGTACGCCACTTGCGAAAAAGCATCGACAATGGGAATGAAGGAGGAGGGGTTTTATGATGGGAAGGCGGAGAAGATGAGAAAGGATCCGGGTGCTGGGGAGTGAGGATGGATAACTGTAGGGAATGGAAAGACTGAGAGAAGGAATTGGTAGCGCAGGAGGGGTGGTGACACGAGGGCCACCTGAGATTGAACGGGCACGGCTGGTTGCAGTTATCGTCGCGCCCAAAAAGGAGCAATTCTGACCGGGCCGCAGTAGCTGCATTTCAGGTTTCAAAAGTATGTAATTTATAAGATTGGTGGAGTGTCACTAATGACGGGGGTTGAAATCTGCACATGTGAAAATTCATGGGCAGGTGGATGTTCTCTTTCAGCTTAAATATCGCGCAACCATTTGCTCCTGTGTTTTCGCCTGTGTAGATGTCAGCCCCTGTCCCTAGTGAGACGCCCCCGCACCCTAAATAATCTACTTATTTTTCGAAGGTTCGTGAAGGGGGCACCACTCGTTATAACTGCTGTTACTGAAGAGAAACGTGAGCATGTGGGAGTATGTCGTGTTCCTTGCCTCTGCCCTCCCTCTCCCCGATACAAAAGGCACGCTCGTGCTCCTATAGCACGACACCTCACACCCTCTTCATGCCGATTTATCGACGCGGTCCTATCAGCTTTCCTTACTTCGTCCTGGTCTCTCCTCCCAGCACTTCGATCCACGTGGTTTTCCTTGCTTCGCTGGCGACGCTCTGCCCCTCCCCCCTTGGATCCCCATGATTCCTGGGCGTCTTTCCCTCTTTCATTCCTCACCGCACAGTGATCATGGCGCCGACTGAACTAAGCTGGCCCGGGACAGCCGGCGTATGCTTGCCTGCCTTCATTGCCGTTCTCTCGTCATCCGAGGTGAACGCGAAGTTTGACGTCATGAAGTTCTACATGTCGGGCTTCCCGCAATTTGATATCGCAGCAGACGACGAGGCCTCAATGGCGATCAAGTAAATTGCTGCAGTGAAGCGCGAGCAGAGCCAGCCTACCGGCGACTTCCGCACTTCTATGGAGAGCGACGACCCGGTCTCTCGCGAGCTGGGCAGCGAGCAGATGAAGCAGGTAGTGCGCGCAGCGCTGCCGGTCGTCTTGCTGACCCGAAAAGACAAGAGGATTGGTGAGATCGCGGATGTGGCCCTCAGGCAGAAGAACTACAGAGTGTCCCTTATTGTTGGCACCAAGTTCCTTCCCTCTAAAGTCAGCAAGGTTCGGGAAGTAATTCTGTCGGGAACCTTTTTTGTTGGCCGCCCCAGAACCTTCGAGGTTCTCAAGTTCTTCCCCGCAATCAAAGTATGCCATTCGCGGCGCGGCAGAAAACGTGTTCTCGCTTTGAAGAAGATAAATCAAACCGGAAATCGTCTCGCGACTGCTGTTGAACGGGCGAATAGGCGCGTGCGATGCTGGCGAAAGCGGTGGGAGTTTCGGAGTGCGAGGCGTTAGTCGGACTCTACCTTCTGTTTCGTCCCCGGGTTCAGCACTTCGTGGCTTTGAAGTCACGCGCTGATGGCTTTGCACCCATCACGTAGGAGAGCACACTTCGATGGGATGGGATAGCAAGTGTATAGGAGAGGACGACCGATATGGCAGCGCCGGGCTGTACTGTGGAGAAGGACGCGGCATTACGGGCGGGTTCCAGTCTGTTCCTACCGAGCTCGCAATCCATCGTTACAAACAAAACTTTGTACGATGTCAAGCACAGCAGCAACTGGCCGTGTCTAGACCGCTTTGAGTCGCGCGGTGACCACTTGCCAACGGTCTTTGCCGACTTGAGCGGGTATACCCGGCAGTCCTTCGGGCTTCAGCGTGAAGCGAATGAAGATAATGGTGCCCGTTCAGACGTTAGCGAGGTGGACTTGGAGCTGTCGGGTAACGGTTCGGAAGACACAGGACCGTGTTGTCGTTGGCGGGTGACACTGTCGAGCACCGCGCCCAATGTGGGACTATCCGCGCAGCCTCCTCGTCCTTTGTCTTCCTCGCTGAAAAAGGAGATAGAGCCGTAACTGCAGGCTAGCGACAACGAAGTGGGGGATGTGATGTCACAAAGTCGTACAGGGCTAGCTAGTGAGGTTTTCCGGTACACTCTGAACCCATTAGTGCTGGAACCGAACGGCCCCCTTTGTGCAGCACCAGAACCAGCCAACCGTATTAGCTCGTCTCTACCGCCGGAGGAGTTGTCGGAAGAGTCGCTTCCCGAGGAGAATCCATCGATCGACCATCTCGCGGAGTTGCTCGGCGTGATGAAGTCGGACTGCCGAGCCCACAGCTGCACTTTCCACGGCCTCCTCAATCATCAAGCAGACGATGCGGGTGAGTGCCTGGAGGGTAAGGCTCAGCTGCTGTTGATGGACCTTTCTTCTGACACCAGAAGTGAGTGGGGTGTGGACAACTCTGCCCATGATATCCTCACCCACAAGGACATTGATGCTTCCATCCCAATATTCGACGCACCGGTTGCTAAAATCGGCCACCTAATCATCTTCTGTACTGGTCTACGATTCGGCATGTGGCTATCGCGCCTGAAGCATTACAGCCGAAAGGTGTACGACGGAGTGAGTGCCAGGACCAATGCGTCGAAAGGGAGACGGCAGAAGGACTCCATGTCTAACGTGGAGGACCAGCTGATGGTCGACGTCCGTGCTCGAGGTCATTACACACAAAACCCGGGTATGAAGGGATGCGGCCACGCCTCAGGCACGCAATGGGCTGTTCACTTCTGGTGGAGGAATGTGCTAATTGAAGTGCAGTTCGCCCGGGTATGCTACCGAAGCAAGGGGTATGTGCAGTCTTCGCACACAGCCTAGACGAACTGCATGGATAGAAATTAGCGGTTGGAGCACAGAGAGATGGTGAAAAGAGCTGACGAAGAGAGTCGCATGAAGATGCTTCGCCCTGAGCAGAAGAGCATTAAGCAAATTAGCAAGCTGTTGTTGCAGTATTCGACACCGGGGGACCTTGTGGTGGATTTATTTAGTGATACTTGCTCGACTGCAAAAGTATGCACAGGGCCTCCGACACATCGCCGTTTCGTGGGGTGCGAGAAGGATGGTAACTGCGTCAGTCAAGCTCTACCGAGCTTGGTTAAGCCGTTTCGCGAAATCGTTGTCAGCACCGCGTGCGCCTTTGGTGGCTCTCCGCGATTTGTGGAGCTTGCCACAAGGTACTTGGCAGGAGTGAGACGGAATTTGTCTGCCAGAGGGGGGAGCGGCCGTGCGGATGCCCCTACTGGGTGTCCCCTGTATCAATGTACACAGGACTACATAGTCCGGTTTATCGCGAACTACGCCGGGGATCCCGTGGTTTCCATGCCCTCTCCACGGGTCTTGGTTGAAACCTGGCAGGGGAAGTACCACAACCTGCTAGAAACGCAAGACCCACTACCATTACGGGCAGTGAATGCGATGGCGATATATGTGGTGCTGCGTCCGTCGACGGTGAAATACGAAGGTGCGGGACTCGGGGTCTTGGCAACTTGAGTCTTCGCGGAAGGAGAGACGATCGTCTCCTCCGCTGTGATGCTCGTGTATGCAGACTTGCATGAGCGCACGCGGTTGAAAACAAAGATCTACGGAGGTGGAATTTCGCGCGTAGACAAAGCATATTTCAACCGAGTAGCTCTTCTCGGCGAAAGGCTGGCGGAGTCCATCGAAGGTCCGAAGCATGATTTGTACGTTGTAATTGCACCATTTTGTGTGACTGCTATGATAATGACACCCGGTACTTTCCTGGGGATGACGAGGAGCGAAATAGAGGTACTTCTAGAGCGGGAGACACATACATGGAGTTTTACGAGGATCGAGGGAAATTGTCGCAGAGAGCTCTACGTTGGCTAACACCGTTATGGTCAGTGCGGCGCGTAAGATTCTGAAGGGCCGGGAGCTGTTCACTAACTACTGGGATAAGTTGAGCTTCTAAGTATGTGGTAGGATCTTTCAAAACTAGCGTCCAGGTAAACGAACCTCAACACTACATGCCAGCCCGGGAACGAGTTCCGGGCGAGCAGGCCAAACTGCAGGCGTTGAGAAAGACTTGGACTCAGCCGCAAGAAAGGTCGCCCAGAAAAGTGGGCGATGTTCGGGCAGCTATAGCAGGAAAAAGGGGTTTCAGAAGTAATGAAACTTTAGACTAGAGGAGTGTTACTAGTGCTAGGGGCTGAGATCTAGACCTGTGAAAACACATAAGGAGATGGATATGCAAACACTAACCAGAAAATCAACATCCATCTGCCGATCTTTTTTCACATGTGTAAGTCTCAGCCACTGTCATTGGTGACACCACCCAAGTCTGAGATTTCGTTACTTTCTGGAATGCCCCTTTGCGGGCCCTAGTCCTCTGCTTCCAGTCCTGCCGTTGACGCTCACGATACTTCAAACGTCGGCAGGCATTCTTCGAGTGTGCATGAATTTACAAGGGCCCTACTACAAGTGGTAGCTGCCAGCTGGCACTTGTACTGCTCGGTTCACAAAAACAGCGACGTAGTTTTCGATTTTGTTTTTTCTCACCGAGCATCCGTCTGTTCTTCCCTGCCGGTAGCCCAGCTCTACATCGATTGATTCGCCGGCCAGAAGGACGAGAAGGGCTGATCCGAAGCACCGATCTCGCAAG
The DNA here is from genome assembly GCA_032356245.1 of Endocladia muricata. NCBI lineage: Eukaryota > Rhodophyta > Florideophyceae > Gigartinales > Endocladiaceae > Endocladia > Endocladia muricata. The sequence goes on from JAUKWC010081158.1 coordinate 73,639, forward strand.
TGCACCCACGAGCAGCGGGAGGGGGAGGATAATGCCCCGGCTGCGCCTGTCGCTGTGAATGCAACGAGCTGCGAGGTTAGTGCAACTCAGACCCACCCGGAAGGCAGGGTAACGGGGGTTGTGCGGCCCTACACCACGCCGGCGCCGTCTCTGTTTGGTCCGGAAGGAGAACAAGCCGATGGTGCCACTGTTCTGGCGACCCGTACTGCTACTATAACACTGGCAGTTCTACCAGGGCGTGCTGCCGACCAGATACGCCCCTATCGTGAGCCTGTTCAATCTGATTGCAGCTCGAGCACAGCCAGCTTCATCGTCCGGGCCGGAATTGCGTCTGCTCCGTGGGTCTGCACGCACGGCATTGCCACCCCTGTCTGATCTGAGATCCGCCGTGGAGCAGAGCAAACTCATCGGGCGACCCCGAGTCCTACTGGTGCATCGGGGGTGAGACC
>JAUKWC010081159.1:0-30318 GCA_032356245.1 Endocladia muricata
AGTAGTAGTAGTAGTAGTAGTAGTAGTAGTAGTAGTAGTAGTAGTAGTAGTAGTAGTAGTAGTAGTAGTAGTAGTAGGTGTAACAACCCCCTAAATAATCCGATAAAATTATGGAAAAAAACTGTAATTATGTCTATGAAGAAAGGTCAAAAAGGGAGTAAAGATTTCACCGATCAAGAAAAACTGTCGATTTTAACTGAGGCAAAAGAAAAAAGAGTTAATGTAATTCTAGCCAAGTATGATATTTATTCTGCTACTGGAGAAACGGGCGAGTACACCTACTGTTTGGCGGAATCCTGCAACGAAAGTTAATTATATAAATAGAAAAAGAGCTAATGATTCTAATATTAATTCCGTACCTAGATTTATCTTGATAGATTCAGAAAATAGTCAAAGTCAATGTAATTAGTCCAAGGAATCCAGAAATAAATAGAGTGCTAGCTAGTCTAATTGAAAAATAGTTCATTCCTGTATAATTCCGAATAAGGAAAGCAGAATATTTAACACTAATTATTAATATTATTTTGTTGTGTAATGCCATGCACTTAAATCGCAAACCATTTACTTCCTCTTAAATGGAATGCTTTAGTGGTAGGGAGAAGGTAAAGTACGATTTCTATATGCTGGTTTGAATCGATTCTAATTTTACTAAGATACTAATACTAAAATTTTCAAAATTTTGAATGATATAGATTATACGATGTATCACCTAATAAATGCAATTAAATGAAGATATTCTCCTCTCTACTACTCTTAGTCCTAATCTATAGTTGTCTATTATCATCTTCCTCTCCTTCGGGAGAAAAAGATACCGTTACCATTCAAGGCATTTGTTTAGATAATACAAAAACAGAAAAATATGTCATTAGAACTAAGTATGGTATTAAAGAGGTTAAGGTTAGTCCGAGTGGTTTTGAAGTAGAAATAGATTGTATGGTTCCTTCAATTGTAGAAATCATAATAGGTAAAAATAAGCTTTTCCCTGTCTATATTGAGCCTGCGAAAAAACTAACCATGGTCTATAGTGAAACAGATATAATTAATAGGATAAATTCTATAGAATACAAAGGATCAAATGCCATAGAAAATAAGATTTTATTTGAGTTAAGTTCTTATTATAAATATCATGATCCGAATGAATTCAGCTTTTTTAATTGCTCAGAAGATGTTTTTATAAATAGACTAGACTCAATAAAAACCGTTGGATTTAATATTCTAGAAAAAAAAAGGAGTGAATTTCCATCATTAAAGAATAGTTTTTTAATGAGCGCTAAAAATTATATTGATTACTCAATTGCATATTATTTGGAAATTTATCCAGAAAAAATTAGAAGAAACTTTGCTAAAAAGGAATATCAAGAAAGTTACAAGTACGCATTGTATAAAAATAAATATCTTAAAGAAGATGCTACCTTATTGAATTGTATATCTTATCTATATTACATAGATGCAAAAAGAGATAATTTATCGTTTCAAATACGCTCTTCAGAAAGCTATCCTCAAAGTAGTAACGAATATTCTGATCTTAAGAGTGAATTTTTAGCTATAGATTCAATTTTTTCAGAAAAAGAAATAATTGATTATTTGCGCTATATAGTTATTTCCAATGCCATTTATTTTAGAGAAGATGAGAATATCGCTAAATATTTTGCTATCTATAGGCAAGATGCTCCTCCTCCATATTACATCAATACTTTGGAGCCACTAATTAAAAATCTAACAAAAAAGTATAAAGACGGTATGTTTATACCCACTTATTCCTTTTTAGACACTAATGGCATAAGGCATGTACTAGAAGAATTCAAAGGAAAAGTATTGTACATAGATATTTGGGCCACATGGTGTTTTCCTTGCCATCAAGAAAGAGAATATTTTGAAAAATTAATGGATGATTTTGATGTTGAAGATATTGCCTTTATTGGAATATCTTTAGACAAACAAAAAGACGAAGAAAGGTGGAAGAAAATGGTTAAGAAAAGTAATATTAAAGGAATTCAGCTCTTAGCTGATAAAGATTTTGACTCTCAGATCTGTAAGGATTTCAATGTTAATTCTATACCTAGATTCATCTTAATAGATTCAGGGGGGGAAATAATTCAAACCAACGCCATTAGGCCAAGCGATCCAGAAATAAATAGAGTATTAGCTAGTCTAATTGGAAAATAGTTCGTTTTATTCTATATAGTTTCGAATTGAAAAAAGCAGGGACCTTATCGTTATTCCAAATGAGGGTTGGTGTGCGGTAGATTTTCTGAGTTCTTAATTTTATGGCTCCAGAGGTTAATAAATCTTGTGTGTTTTTCATTATATTTTTATCTAATAAATTTTCGGTTAATACTTTTATTGGACTTTTTTTATCTGTAAAAAATCTTTTAAGGAGTTGATTCCTTTTTCCTGATCTTCAAGATATTGGTAAAGAATAGATTTTGCGACAAGTAGTTCTTGCTTTGACTTCAAATCTATTAAGAAGCAAATATTAATATTGAAATCATCTCTATATACATTATAGAGAGAAAAAACTTCATTAAATACCATTTTACAAGCAGCGCAAGTAGGACTTAATATTAATGTTAGTGTATTCTCTCTGTTCTTATCTCCTATTAGAATTTGTCTGGGAATATGCTCAATTTTATTTTCAGGATTTTTAAAAAAGGCTTCATGTAGCATCTGATTAGACTCTAAAAAAGTTAGGTCTTTCTTTTTATTTTCTAGGTTGATTGAATCAAGTATATATGGTTTTTGCCAGAACCACAAAAAAGGAATTACAGAAAGAGAAATAATTAGATAGATATAGTATTCTAAATTTTCAAAGAAATTCCAGGTGAAATTATAGAAAATAAAAAGAGATTCTAAAGTAAATAAGAACAATATGCTAATACAAAGTACACATCATTTTTTTACTACTCTCCATTGATAAAATATTGAAAATATACCGTAGAATAAAGTGATACAAGATAAAATGGAGAATATTGGAAATAATCCATAATAATTTTTGAAACACCCTATTATTATGATGGATAGTAGTGTACCTCCAAAATAAAATAAACCAAGTTCTGACATGCTAACGCCTAATATTTTACCCGCGGAAGAATTAGTACACTATCACAACTCGTAGATTCAAAAACTGAACATAAATTATTAACTGATTGATTTTTGTATCCTAGGTATTCATGTAGAAGTAAAATTGATAGAACAAAGCCTACTAACTTTATTAATAGTAGAGGCAAAAAGACTTTCCAATCATTCTTGAGAAAAAATAACATCACTAAGCTTAGTAATACTATTGTAAAAAATGTTTTGGTTATATGTCTTTTTATAATTAGAGTAGTTATTTTGACCAGAAGTCTTATGAGCGTTTGCAATTATGACCACTCCAGACCATTTGCTTGAAAATTCAATTAAGCTTAAAGATTTTCCTCCTTTATCAGTTGATGAAAACGTCACCATATCTCTTTCAATCTTATGTAGCACAACAAACCTTTGGTCTTTCATAACAGCCATTGCAGGTAGAGGTACTTGAGTTAACTGTTCTAGGTTAATATTGATAACAATATTTTTAATGTTTAATTCGTCAAAGATTTGTGAGATAGAAGAATAAATGGGGATATATGTTGAGGAATTTACCTTATCTGTTAACCACTCTAAATGGCAATTAACATCAATATATTTAAGGAAATACTTAACATCTTTAATTATATTTTTCATATTTTAATTGTTAATATGATACCTGTTTTTGCCAAGGTGATAATTTTTTTGCCTATAAAACTCCCAAAATAATTTGAAATATGCGGAGCTTGCATACGAGTGGCGACTCACACAGGAAGGAACTAAAACCTTAAAATTTATTGAAATGTAAACCAATTACAAAGAGTAGATCAACTCATTCGGATGAAAGCGACAGGTACGCCTGAACAACTGGCCAATCGCTTGGAAGTATCTAAGCGGACAGTGTTTGAAATAATCGCTTTTATGAAAAGTTTGAATGCGCCGCTTTATTATTGTCATCATCGGCTAAGTTATTGTTACGAGTATCCGGTAAAATTTAAATGTGATATCGGATTTGGAGATGAGGAGGAGAGAAAAGTGATGGGTGGAGGAAGTTTTTTTTGGGGAGTGCAGAATTTTTGCAGTGAGGAAAATTATATTTGTTATAACAACGTTGGAAATCGGAGTTTTGCTTCGTAAAGGGGAATGCTGAAAACCCTGCTGAGAGGCTTTAATAGAGTAGGCTTTGATTGATTAAATTTTATTACAATGAAAAATAATTTATTTAAAAAATGTCGTTTGATGAAGAAGTCTATATAAATTTTTTATTGGAAAAGGAGTATATTTTCTTTTGTGAAAACGAAGCAGAATTATCATTTTTTCCTCCACTTTCTTTGGATTGGGATTACCCTTCTCATATTACTTCTACCATATTAGAGATTGACGGAAGCTGGGGAGAAGAGGAAATAAAGACCGTTTTGATTACCCTTAAGGAAACAAATTGTTTGCATGTACAATTACTTTGTAAAACAGTTCATAATCCCGTATTGTAAAGAGATAGAGTCAGAATCGAAATTAGAGTTGTTTTTTTCAAATAATCTAATATTGGGAAATATGTTAGTTTATAATTCTCCTTACAATGAGATAAGAATTGTTTTAAATATAGATGATAAGTGCTTTTTTGTAGATCAGGATTTAGATTTAGATGGAAATGTAGATTTTGGTTATTTTCAGATTAATTTAAATTTATTTACGGAGTCTCAAAGTTTTCATACATTTTTTAATAGAAAAATGTATATTACTTCTGACCTTCAGGTAAAAAATTTCCCATCTCAAATAGATTCATTTGGAAACTTATATGAAAGTAATTCGTTAGCTATTATAGAAAGTAATAATTTTCAGAAATACTGGACTGTTCATAAAAATAAGGTTGATGTTTGCAAAGATTGCGAGCTTAGACACATGTGTATAGATCCTAGAATTCCGTTTAATCGACCTGATGGTAGTTGGTACCATAAGAAAGAGTGTAATTATAATCCTTACATTGCAAAATGGGAGGGAGAAGACGGATATGAAGTACTAAGTAAAGTAGGTATCGAATCTAACGAAAATAAATTTACTATTGACCACAAAAAACTGAAAAAAGTATTAAGTAATATTTACTCATCATGATAATATATTATGAAATTTAAATTCTCTATTCTACTCATTATTTTATCCACTAATGTTTTTTCCCAGACAGATTGTGATTGTGCGGAACGTCTGTATAATTTGGTAGAATATCAGTATGCTAATAGGGAAACAGCTGATGCACTAGTTACGATGAAGAAGACGATAGATTTTAATGGAAATAAGGCTACTTCTTCTAACTATGTCGTGTTGTCTTATCTGTATGCCGATCAGGATAGTATCGATCAATCATTAGCAGCAATTTCGAAAGCTATCGAAAAAGGAATGCCACTGAGTAAATTGGAATCAGAAAAAATGCAGGATATTAAAAAATCGGCAGGCGAAACTAAATGGAAACATCTTACAGAAAAAGTGGATTCTTTATCGAATATTTATAAATCAAATTTAGATCTTGAATATCGCTTGACCATTGAATATCTGCTAGGAGGTGATCAATTGGTAAGATCTTTTCCGAAATTAAATAGTGAATTAGTAGAATATGTGGACTCCGTAAATTTTGAAACACTTAAAAAAAATTTAAATAAAAAAGGGTTTCCGGATAGGCTGAAACATGGATTTGATGGAACAATACTTGAGGGGTTTATGCTTCATCATTCTGTTAATTCTCGTGATCATTTAAATGAAGTTTTGGATATTCTGGAACCGGCTGCTGATCAACAATTAATTCATCGCGGCTTTATAGCTACGATCAAAGATCGATATGAGATGCGTGCAGGGAATAAAGCTCAAACCTATGGCCTTTGGAACAATTGGCAGGATGAAGATATTTTTAGTACAATAAATTCTATGGAAACGGTTGATCAGGAAAGATTTAAATATAATTTGTTAAGGTTGCAGGAACAGGCAAAAGTGGAAGGAAGAAAATTACCCAAAGGGTATCAGGTGACTGAATACCCAACAGATTATTTTTGTGGATTTTTGGTGGATTTTCGTTAGACCTGTTACGCGTTAAGCATTGAGATATATAAAACCAATTTGTTAAAGCGTAACAAGTCTATTCATAAGGTTAAATATAAGTACGTGAGTAAATGGGCAAGTTGAATAATATATAATATTATAACATGAATAAATTTTGTTTGTCTGGTAAAATATATCTTCTCCTTTTTTTATATAGTATTGCTGGCCTGAATGCTCAGAATTTAATCGTGGATGGAAGCTTTGAAAATTGTTCCGAACAGTTCGATTGTGATTGGATTAAGATTTGTGAAAGCCCAGATATATTTACCGGAAATTTAGCTCATATGACCGATCCTTCTTTAGCGCGGAAGGGAAATGAGGCGTATGATGGTGAACAATATTTAGGAATGTTTTTGGGATATAAAGGAGAGTTTGTCATTGGTCGACTTTATGAACCATTAGAAAAAGGAGTAACCTACCAATTGAGTGCTCAGGTGATTCGATCAAGAGTACATAGTTTATGTGACCTTGCTTTTAGTGGATTGAGTATTTGGTTATTAGACTCTATTCCTAAATATCCAAAAACAGAATGGGGATTAAGTATAAATTCTAGATTTATTTTATTAAAAGGACCACATCAAAAAATTGACAATAATGATGATTGGGAGTTTGTTTCTGTTGACTACAAGGCAACTGGAACCGAAAAGTATTTATTGTTAGGAAATTTTAAAGGTGCCAACTTAGATGTAACAAAATATTGCGAAGCACTGTATTATTATTTTGATGACTTGAAAATGGAAAAGAATCCAATAGTTAAAAGGGCACCCGTAATAGGTGAATCTATTGTGTTGGAAAATATCTTTTTCGAAAGCGGGAAAGCAGTTTTAACCGAGTCTTCTAACCCCGCCTTATCGTCCTTGGTTGAATATCTTAATCGGTTCAAACATCGGAGTATTGAAATTCGTGGACATACTGATAACTTGGGAACAGCGCAGGATAATCAAAAATTATCTGAGGACCGTGCTCATTCGGTTTATACATTTTTACTCACCAAAGGAATTTCTGAAAAATATTTACGTTTTAAAGGTTTTGGAGAAACAATGCCAGTTGCTGAAAATAATAGAGAAGAAGGCCGAAAAAAAAATCGTAGAGTAGAGTTGGTATTCTTAAATTAAAATTATTTTAGATAATTTTATCGTAAGATTCCGTAGGTAATTATGACTTACCCCAATATTAAACCACCGTGGTTAAATATTTAGTTGATTTAAAATTAATCTTTTTTCCGTAGTACAGTTGGTATCCTCCATTTTGCGGATTTATGTAAACGTATTCTTGTTTTGCATAATCCGGCCCCACTGACCCCCCTGTTCTGATTTCACTGACCCCCTCATTCCGGTACACTGACCCCCTAGATAGGAAGTGAATGTTAATAACATTCCGGTGTACTGACCCCCCTAATTTTGTGGATAAATACGATAATAATCACCATGTTTATGGCTCAACAAAACGCCAGGACATGGGAAAATTTAAACGTATGGATCAAGTAAGACAAATTATTAAATCATTTTTGAGTACTCAATCGATCAAAGCTACGGCACGTCGGATACAGGTTTCCAATAATACGGTGAGAGGATATATACGACGCGGTCAAGCACATTGTGAAAATTTGGCAGAACTATTATTGTTAGGAGATAAGAAATTTTTAGAAGTGTTTTATCCTGAGAAAGACAGTGTTTTATTGAAACGCAGGAAAGTGTTTGACGAGCAGGTTGACGATTGGGTAAAGGAACTCAGACGGGTAGGTGTGACGCGACATTTGCTGTGGGAGGAATACCTGCAAAGTAATACAGATGGCTATGGTTACAGCCAATTTTGTGAATACTTTCGCCAGGCGATTGGTCGTAGAGATCTGACGATTCGATTGAATCACGCTGCGGGCGAAGTCATGCAAGTGGACTTTGCCGGCAAGACGATGCGTTGGGTCGATGTGGCTACGGGTGAGGTACATCGGTGTCAGATTTTGGTGGCCGTGATGCCGCACAGTCAGTATACTTTTGCCATTGCGTTGAAGAGTCAGAAGGTGGCAGATTTTATTCATGGACTCAATCAGGCGTTGTTATTTTTTGGAAAACTTCCCAAGGTTATTTTATCTGATAATCTAAAATCCTTTGTTGTGCAGGCGGATAAATATGATCCCAAGTTTAATGATTTGTGTGTCCAGTTGGCGGCTCATTATCAGATTGATTTGCAGGCAACCCGAGTCAGAAAACCAAAAGATAAAGCGAGCGTAGAGAATATGGTTGGGACGGTTTATACCCGGATTTATGCGCCTTTGAGAAACCATGTTTTTCACAATATCGAAGAATTAAATGCCGGGATAGTTGAGCAGCTGACGATTCATAATAACAAACCTTATCAAAAAAAAGAAGGTACACGACACCGTATTTTCCATACGTACGAATCGGTTGTTATGAGAGATTTACCTTCTGATTTATTTGAAATAAAAAAATCAGCCAGGGCTCAGGCGAGAAGAAATTATCACGTTCTTTTGGGAGAAGATAATGTCTTTTACTCTGTTCCTTACAAGTATGCAAAACGGGAAACGACCGTAATTTACACCTCAAAAATAGTAGAGTTATACGTTGATAACCAAAGAGTTGCAACGCATAAGCGAGCCTACGCTACGGGATCTCAACAGTATCAAACCAAACAAGAACACATGCCTCGAAACCACATCGAGTGGGAAAAGGCACAAGGATTCAATGCCGCCTATTTTTTGCAGGAAGCAGACAAAATTGGTGCTGCTACTCGTTGGGCCATCCAACACATACTGCTATCCAGGATACACGAAGCACAATCTTACAATAGTTGTCAGGGACTGTTAAGTTTTGCAAAAAAGTACAGTCCCGTTCGTTTGGAAAATGCCAATCTCAGATGTCAGAAAATCGGAAAAGTATCTTACCACATGATCAAAAACATCCTGGTCCGAAAACTGGACATGGAGACCGATCAGCTTAAATTATTTAAGATAGCCGTTTTTATAGGACATGGGTAGATGCACATAGTGGATCTATACTTAGAACGGTTGATGCTAATATGAATTTAAATGCTCTCACTTTTAATTATTGCGAACAAAATCTTGATGACTCTCCTGGTCCAAACGGTGGAACCTTACTGGAAACTCCAGATGGTGTAATTAGAACTTATAACTTACCAGATAATGTAGATCCTTTTGATGCGAATGCTTATAATAACCAATTTATACCTTCCACAAATGAAACGGAATGGGATGATACATTTAGAAAAGATGTTTACCAAGCTCACTTCTGTGTTTCTAACGTTATTCCATTATTCAATGAACTAATTGACGATGATCCAAATGAATTTTTAAACGTGAATGTAGGTGTTTTTCAAAGTAATCCACCCCTGCCAGGGATGGAAGATAGATATGGTGCAGGTGCATTAAGAAATGATCGTCCTGCAGATGCTACTATATGGTTCGGGTATATTTATGGTGAGCAACAAGGCTTTACAGGTTTATATGATGTTGCTGGCCATGAATTGGGACATATTTATTTAAATGAGTTTTTAACTTATCAAACGATTGGAACACAATCACTCCATGAAGGAATTGCTGATATGTTTGGAACTTATTTTGAATCTTTAATCCAAAATAATGAAAGTATTAGCTGTACAGAAAATGGATTAGACTGGGTAATTGGAGATGATGTTACCGAGGTTGAGGAAGCTGTAGGTAGAGATTTAGAAAATCCTGCAATCTCAACTTGGCAGCAAGCACAAGCAATAGTACCTCCTGAAACACAACACTATAGATCCGTTGTAATCAGTCACTGGTTTTATTTAATTTCTCAGGGTGCACCTAGCGAAGGTATCGGTTCATCGTTTATACCGCATATTCCAGCACTGGGTATTGAACAAGCCATGAATATTGTAATGGACGCTCTACCATTACTTTCAACCAGGAGAGAAGATTATCCTGGCTTTATGGCAGCAGTGGAAATGGCAGTAGATATGAATTGGGGATTATGTTCCAGAGAGTCTGCCGCAGTTCGCAGAGCTTTTGCTCGTATTGGTATGGGTACTGGAGAAACTTGTGCTTATGTTCATATAAAGCCCCGTTATTGTGAAAGCGATCCTGGGATACAATTATGTATCGAATATGGTTTTTCTAATGATAATTATTCATGGTCCTCCTACCCCCTCTCCTGGACTGTTACTGAAATTAATGACCATTGTATAAGGATAACAGACTGGCCAGCATATAACTATTATCCTCAGAATTTTAATATTACGCTCATAAATCACACTAAAAACAGACACAGGAACTATAAAATAAGACTTGAGGACTGTGAAGGGGATGATCCAACTTGTAATGATGTAGCAACAAATGCACTACCACCTTCGCATACTACTGCACAAGAGAGATCTGATGAATTAGCGACCTCAGAACCCTTTACGTTTTTTAGAATTTTCGACATCAATGGAAGAAAAGTTTATGAAGGTAAAGACTCGGATGAATATTTCAGGCTTAATAATATGGATGGTTTACTGATTTATTGTTATTATGACCACCAAGGAAAAATTATAAAAACAAAGAAAACGGTTATCGTCAAATAATCTGACTAATTCAGGGTATGTAGAAGCTAAACCTTCTACATACTCTATTTAAATCACTATCATATGAAAGTTTATATAAGTGTATTTTTCTTCTGTCTCACGTTCTATGTCTCCGCCCAGATCTCCATAGGTCCTACCATAGGTTATGATTTTGCGACCTTAGAAACACAACGGATATTCAACGAAGGTACGCTAGTCGATGGTTACTGGGAGGATCGTTTAATAATTGAACGTGCCGATGGAGACGATGGTTCGGGACGTAGAAGTATTGTTTTTGGATTTCAAGTACAAAAAATGCTATTCCCAAAATGGTCGGTAGCGTTCCGAGGTAGTTATGCTAAAAAGAGCTATATCGAATCAGTTTTTTATAATTTACCAATTTTAACTCCGAATACAAAGATATCCTACTGCCAAATCGGTTTATCCATTCTATTTAATCGAAAAATAAAAGACAAAATCTCCATTGGTATTGGCCCAAACATCACGCATTTCACAAAGTGGGCTTTTCGTAATACATCTGGAACTACCAGGAAGTCTTACGGTTTGGACTTCCAACTTGGCTACCATCTAGGGCCGGTCTATCTGGCGGTGGATTATACTAAAATGCTAAAGATCGTAGATTCAAGTGGGTATATGACGGGAGTGTCTAGCCTCGCAATTTCTGGCACCTACTTTTTTGAGTTGAGAAAAAGAAAATAAACTAAAGGCTAAGTTTTTGTTCACCCTACTTTTGAGAAATAGCCTAAATCTGAAACAGCAAGGGTCGTACTTATGCGATAAATAAGACTGGCGTAGTTGGTATCCCCATTACGCTTTCTATTCCTCCAACCTCAATATCTCCATAGCCTTCAAAACCTTCTCATCATCCGCCCTTCCAGCATAATTATCAATCGTACTAAAGTTCTCATGATCCAATAGATGCGAAACCGTATTCCTATCTGCCCCTTCATTTAATGCAAGAGTCGCACTAGAATAACGGGCAGAATAGTAAGTGAAATAACCGTCCCAGCCCAACTTTCTAGAGTATCCCCCACCATACCCCATATTGTTTAAAATAAATTGTCTTTCTACCTTTGCCTAAAAAAAATGACAAAGGAATCAGAACGCCAAGACCACATTGCCTATTGGGAGCAAAGTGAACAAACCAAAAAAGCCTACTGCGAGTCAGCAGGGATTAAATATGCGACCTTTATTTCTTGGTTTAGGAATAAATCAGAATCGCAAGAAGGTCAGTTTGTAAAGTTAGAAAAAAAATCAACGCTGAGTGGTTTAGAGATTTTGTTGCCAAACGGTATCCGGATTTATAGTCAGGAATTGTTGAGTGAAGAATTGTTAAAAGTGTTGCAAAATGTTTGAGCGTAGTGGTGTTTATTATTTGTACGACCAACCTACCGACATGCGCAAAAGTTTCAATACGCTGGGAGCGATTGTGACGCAACAGATGGATTTACAATTACTAAGTGGGGCTGGATTTGTTTTTATCAATCGTCGTAAAACGCATTTAAAAATGTTGCGTTGGGAAGGGGATGGATTTAGTCTTTATTTTAAAAGGCTGGAAAGAGGGACTTACGAACACCTTACCGGACTGAATAATTACCAGATTAGCTACGAAAATCTGCTGTTGATTTTACAAGGAATTGAAACAAAAAAAGTGCAAAAAAGGAAGCGTTTTTCTTTGGTAAAAACGGGATAAATTTTGTATTTTTATGTTGTGTCAAAAGAAGAATTACTAGAAGAAAATAAAGTTCTCAAGACAAAAGTTTTTTTGTTGAAAGAGGAAAATGAGCAGCTAAAGAAAATGATCTTTAGTGCTAAGCGAGAGCGATTTGTAGCGGATCAAAATCCACAACAAGCTTCTTTGTTTGAAGATAGTACTACTACTGAACATACGCCTCCAGCTAAGCAGAAAGCACCAAAGTCTGTATCCGTACAGAAGAAAAAGAAGTCTGCTAAAAAGATTAAAAGAAATCGTTTTCCTGCTACTTTAAAAAGACAAACCATCACTTTATTACCTGAACATGAAAACGTTGAGCAATTAGGGGTGGTCGGTAAGGATGTTATTGAAATTTTAGCTTACCAGCCCGCCAGCGTTTATGTCAAGGAAATTATTCGTCCACGATTAGCGGATAAATCACGCACCGATGGTCCCATTCTACAAGCTGCGATTCCGCCGCGTATTGTGCCCAGAGGAATGGTGGACGAATCGCTGATCGCAGAACTGATTAGTGAAAAAATCCAGTTTCACACACCGGTCCATCGCTTTTCCCGTAAGCTAAAACAGATGGGCATCAAGTGCATTAGTGAAAACAATCTGTACAACTGGTTCCATCGGGGAGCCGAAGCACTAATGCCACTTTATGATTTACTGATCGCTGATATTGTTGCCCAAAACTATATTCAGGGAGATGAAACTCGAATGCAAGTCTTATCAAAAAACAAACCGGGTGCTTCTCATCGCGGTCAGATGTGGGCCTTCATGGCACCCACCATCAAAGCGATTGCCTTTAACTATGAACCTACCCGATCCGCAAAATCCGCCAATGTTATTTTGGAAAATTATAAAGGAATTTTACAAGTAGATGGGTACTCTGCTTACGAAACATTAGCCAAAAAAAGTGTATTCACTTTAATATACTGCATGGCACATAGTCGTCGTAAATTCTTTGATGCTCAACAAACAGATCCCAAAAGAGCCAAATATTTTTTGACAAATATTCAATTGCTCTATAAGATAGAGCAACGCTGCCGGGACGAAAATTTAGACTTCGAAGAACGATTGAAAATCAGACAAAAAGAATCGGTTCCTATTTTAAAAGAGGTCGGAAAATGGTTAGCCAAACAAATAGCTGATCCTGCATTATTACCCAAAAGTTTAATCTACAAAGCCATTTACTATACCTACCAACGCTGGGAAGGTCTAAGTGCCTATGCCAATGATGGCCAATTAGAGATTGATAATAACTGGGTAGAAAATACCATCCGTCCCATCGCTTTAGGACGTAAAAATTATATGTTTGCCGGTTCCGACGATGCGGCCCAAAACTTAGCCGTACTTTATTCACTGGTCAATACTTGTCGAAAAAATAATATCAACGTTTTTACTTACCTGCACTGGGTACTTAAAAAAATAGCCGCTCATAAAATCACTCCGCAAGCCGTCGATTGGCTCCCCCACAGAATTGATCGAAAAATTTTATCCGACTTTGAAACTCAAATCATGGGGTAAGGTGGGGGGATACGATAATTCAACATTATTAAATATAACAAACAATGAAGATTTTAATTCCTACCATTAATCTACTGGCCTTCTTACTGCTGTCACTTTCTATCACAATCATGAGTTGTAATAGGATAAATGACAAAAAACATAAACTACCTGCCATATCCATTAACATCGATAAGTTTTATGGTGGATCTTTCAGTTTTACCAATATGGAAACTGGCCAGGGAAACATCCCTCTTAATGGTAAGTTAGAGAATGGAATCACAAATATATCTATTCCTGATTCGTTAATCGGAGCATTTGGAAGTATTACGCTCAAAGATACTTCCGAATCAACAACGATGGGTAGTTTTCTTCTCCTAGATAATGGTAAAATAAAATTATCCATGAATGAAAACGTACTGGTTTTTAACGGTAGTGAATTACAGGACTCTATTGGGTTAATCGTGAAAAAAATTAGCAAATATGAACAAGAGATAAAATTATTATCTATCGATACCACTCAAATAGAAGCAGTCAATTCTATGAAGAAAAAAATGTTTAGAGAGACCCTGGCTTTCAGTAAATATCTTACTACTCAAGGCTATACTAATGTCTCCAGCTATTTAATTTATGGAATGCATCGAATGAATTTGTTACCTCCTCATATCATAAAAAAAATACAGAAAAATTGTGATGAATCAGTAGAATATTTTTGGAAAAATCAATTATGTGACCTTATTGTTAATGATGAATTAACTACTATTAAAATAGCAGACTGGAATTTCCAGGCATTCGCTAATCAGCAGAAAATTGCCACTAACGCTTATACGCTGGTAGATGTATGGGCTAGTTGGTGTGGCCCATGTATTCAGGGGATACCACATTTAAAAACCATCTACCAAAAATACAAACCAAAAGATCTACAAGTACTTAGTTTATCAATTGATACTGATTCCGCCAAATGGAAAAATAAATCAAGTGAATTACAACTACCTTGGCCTTCTTTTTTGGACAATGCAACGATTGAGCAACGATTGTCTCATCAACTGAATATAACAGCTATTCCACATTATTTCCTTTTAGATCAGGATGGTCATATTTTAGCTCGTGATATTGACGCAAAAGAACTTGATCAAACATTGGATAGATTCTTAGATTGAAAATAAATTTTTACAAAAATTAATCCTGAAATGATCATTCTACTTTATTTTCTATTAGCTAATTGTAACATCATTACCTCCACTGACGTCCACCTCTCCTTCGGTCGACGAACCGGCTGTATCGGCTCGGGTGCCTGCGCTATTGAAACACCTGACAACTATAACAAATCAACCTATGATGCATTAGGAACCATAGAAGTACGACATGACAATATCATTCTAAAAATCAATAAAAGTAGTATTTCGGTAGCTGATGCTCAATCTCAATTTAAGGAAAATACTTTCACGATGGAAGAAAAGCTTCCCTTATCGGAAAGTCTTTCTAGTACTATTGGGGTCGAACGAAGTCGAAAGATTCCTACTGGAACTTATGCCGTTATTGAATCAAAAGATACTTATGAAATAACATTTTTAAAATAGTTGATTATGAAAAAAATAGTCTTATTACTTTTGTTTATATTCAGTTTTGCAATCAAGATGTTTGCGGAACGGGATACGATTGGTAGTTCCTCATTCTGCGCTTTGAAGATTGGTGAATGTTATTGATATAGAATTTTTTTGTAAATTAAACAAAATTTTTACTAGTTTCAAGTAATTAAAAGGGCAATATAATGTTCTTTTTTAGCTTAGCAATTTTCTTTGTTAAAATAAAAATAACCCCGTTAGTTTGAACGTCCTCGTCCAGATACGCTATCAATAAATTCTGTATCTTTCCTCAAAACCAACCTCTCATGAAAAATACAACCATCCTCTTCCTGCTTTTATTACTAAGCTGTTCACTCTTTGCCGGTACCGCTCCAAAAGAGATAAAAGTGAAATCGGCGATTGAGGAAGTCACCGTTTTTCGGGTAGGCGCGCAGGTTACCCGTACCGCTACGACTTCGATGGCGCTTGGAAACAGCTTGTTAATATTTAATGGTATTTCTCCCCAACTTGACAAAAATAGCATTCAGGTAAAAGGCGAAGGAAACTTTACCATCCTTTCGGTGAATCACCAGTTAAACTATTTTGAGGCTCCTTCTAAATCGCAGCGTATCCTGGATTTAGAAAAAGAAAGTAAGCGGCTGACGGCAAAGGATAAAGAAGTGAAAGCCTTGTTATCCGTCCTCCAGGAAGAAGAATCCTTGTTACTAACCAACAAATCTATCGGCGGCAGCCAGACGGGCGTTCGGATCGAAGACTTAAAAGCCACGGCCGATTTTTACCGGACCCGACTTAAAGCCATCAAACTCGAAGCCTTGTCCATCCAGCAGTCTGCAATTTCTGATCGGGACAGTATGGCCAGGATAGCGGCACAATTAAAAGCACTAAACGCCGAACAAGGTGTTTACACCAGTGAGATTGTCGTAGCCGTAACCAGTGAGCAAGCTACTTCCGGACAATTTACCATTAGCTACGTAGTGAAAAATGCGGGTTGGTTTCCTAATTATGATGTACGGGTGCAGAATGTGGAAAACCCGATCAATTTAAAATATAAAGGTAATGTTTTTCAAACCAGCGGCGAGGCGTGGGATCAGGTAAAGCTGACCTTATCCACGGGGGATTTTTCCAAGCAAGGCACCAAACCCAATCTACTTCCCTGGCGACTGGATTTCTATAATCCCTACGCCGCGCAGCAGTACGGAAGAATACCCTACGCTGCCGGTAGTGGAGGTGGTAACGTACAGGGATATGTCAGAGATGAAACCGGGGAGGCACTGATCGGCGCCAATGTAATGGTGACCAATTCTACGATCGGTACGGTGACGGATCTCGATGGTTTTTACAATTTATCCTTGCCGCCGAATGCCAGAAGTATTTCCGTTTCTTACATCGGATTTGACAATCAGGAGATACCCATAAACGGTGCTAATATCGATGTGATGATGCGGTCGGGTGCTATGCTGGAGGAAGTAGTGGTTACCAGCAACGGAAGTCGGCGAAGAAAGAAAAGAAGGAAAAGTGAAAATAAAACTGAGAATAGGCCCATCGCCCAGGCCCGGGCACCCGAGGTGAAAAAAACGGAACGGGCAACGACCGTGGAATTTGAGATTGCGACCCCCTATACGATTCCGTCCAACGGCAAACAATATACCGTTCAGGTAAAAGACTACGAACTCCCGGCCTATTACGAATATTACTGCGCACCAAAACTGGATCCCGACGCTTTTCTTACCGCGCAGGTGACGGGTTGGGAAACCCTTAATTTACTCAGCGGTGAAGCCAACTTATTTTTTGAAGGGACTTTTCTCGGAAAATCTATCCTGGATGTACAAGTAGTGGAAGACACCCTGGATATTTCCCTGGGCCGGGATAAGGGGATCGTCATAGAACGAAAAAAGCAGAAAGACTATAGTAAAAAACAATTCATTGGTAATAAAAAAACGGATTACCGGTCCTGGGATATTAGTATTCGCAATAAGAAAAAACAACGTATTAACCTGATCCTCGAAGACCAATTCCCATTAACGACGAATAGCGATATTGAGATCAAACAAGAATCTTCCGGTGGCGCCGATTTAGATAATGATTCGGGCGTACTACGCTGGAAAATGACCCTGGAAAAAAATGAAACCAAGCAGGTGAACTTTAAGTATTCGGTAAAATATCCAAAGAAAAAATCGGTGGTGTTGGACTAGTGCCAAAGGCACTAAATTGTTAATTAGTTAACCGGTAGATTAGTCACGTAGTATGCAATACAAACGTAACGCTATATGGTTGCTACGTCGAGTTAGAATCACGTAATATTAGATCTCTAACCCCCAAACACCTCCTCCAAATCCACCACTAAATTCGGAAAAATGCCACTAGAGATTTTTTCCCCTTTAGCGAATGGAGTAGGGCGAAGAGAAGCATATTTACCCTGGTCATTGAGACGATAAGGAATTACCGTACCATCCGTAGGGTGGACAATCCAATATTCCTGGACACCAGAACTTTGGTAGAGATCAAACTTTTCGGTTAAGTCTTTTTTCGAAGTGGCCGGGGAAAGGATTTCGATAATCCATTCAGGTGCTCCATTACAACCTTGGGTATCAAGCTTGGAACGGTCGCAGATAATAGAAAGGTCGGGTTGAACAACCGTATCTATTTTATCCGCTTTTTGTCTTTCGGGGGGCAAAGGAAGCCGTACATCAAAAGGAGCACTGAAAACCATACACGGATTTTTACGGAGATAACTACCAATGATAACGTGCAAATTACTGGAAGCCTCCTGATGTGATAAATTTGGAGCAGGTGACATCCTGACTACTTTACCACGTATCAGTTCCACCATTTCCTTAAATTGCCAGGTAAGATAATCCGCGTAAGTATATTTCTTAGTAAGGTCCAATTGATTGATGTCCGTAATCATTAAATTTATTTTTATCAAAAATACAATAAACAAATTTAAAACAGAAAATAAAAAAAACAAAATCACTCCCTAAGAGTAATTCTGAACCTTATTATTTACTGATAGCACTTACCGAAATAACTTTAGGTAATATACCCGACGCTCTATCAATCCTTACCTAATTCTATCACCTGCTCCAGAAGCAATTCGTACGGTATAAACTCAAATTCAGAACTCTGCTTAGCAGAACTTAGCGGCGCCTCCTCTAATTTTTTTAATATATTTTCGTGGCTACCCAGTTTTTATGACATTGGAAGTACGCTTTTTGTATGTCCGTGTGTTTGGTTAGGTTGGTGTCTAAAAAAAAGTAGTGTTGATTAGTTTTTCTTTTAACCTGGATTTTAATTTGTTGTAATTTTTTTTACTACCTTTGGTATTACCATAAAGATGTATCATCGCATCCTGATCGGTCTTTATTTTTCCGTCTTTTACATACTGAAAAAACAAATTTATTTTAGTCTTAGGATTTATATTGTTGCCAATTACTTTAATATTTTCAGGCTGAAAATTCTTTAGTAGAAGTACTACTTCCTCAATGAAATCCATAGAACTGTCTTTTTTATTGTAAAAATAAGACAAAATATAACATATTGATAGTCAATACTTTGTATTTAATTATTGCATGAAAATAGTGTTTTATTCAAGTTGTTAAAATCAGATAAATGCCTGCGTAAATAATTTGTTAAGTGAAATGTTAAAATTCTAAAAGGTAGTCGAGGCTGCTTAATCAAATAAACTTAGTGTCCTTTATTGTGAGGAAGTCCAATACCACCATTATATAATTAATAACTAGACAAAAAATAAATTTTATGAAAAAGTTATTCTTAACAACACTACTTGCCATAACCGCAACTCTGACATTTGGTCAAAATAAAATGGCCGATTATAGCTCTTTTATCAAAAAAGCAGACTCGTTATATTCCGCAAATGACTTCCAAAACTCATCCATTGCCTATCAAAACGCTTTGGATGCCAACGACGGAAAAGCATATCCTGGTGACAGATATAATGCCGCTTGTACTTTTGCCCTGGCGGGAGATTCCGCAAAAGCCTTTTATCATTTATTTTACTCGGCAGAACACCCGAAAATAAAATATAAAAATTACGCTCACCTCACTACCGATTCGGACCTGAACACACTGCACGAGGATAAAGCGCAGTGGAATAAATTAATCAATCTGGTAAAAGCCAATAAGGAGGAAGCGGAAAAAGATTTTGATAAACCGCTCGTGGCTACCCTGGATACTATTTATTCGGAAGACCAGTCTTACCGAAAGCAGATTAACGAAATAGAAGAAAAATTTGGCAGAGATTCTGACGAAATGAAAAAACACTGGGCATTAATTAATAAAAAAGATTCCATCAATCTTCTCAAAATTCAAAAAATTCTGGACCAAAGAGGCTGGTTAGGTGCCAATATAATTGGAAACCAGGGTAACTCCACTTTGTTTTTAGTAATCCAGCATTCACCATTAGAAATTCAGGAAAAATATTTGCCAATGATGCGGGAAGCGGTTAAAATCGGGAATGCAAACTCTAGTAGTTTAGCTCTTTTAGAAGACCGGGTAGCGTTAAGAAAAGGAGGAAAACAAATTTACGGGAGCCAAATTGGAAGAGATCCCGAAACTGGAGAATATTACGTTTCGCCATTGGAAGATCCGGAAAACGTGGATGTTAGAAGAGCCGAAGTTGGTCTCAGACCCATAGCCGATTATATCAGTCACTGGGATATGACCTGGAATGTTAAAAAACATATAGCGCAAATGAAAAAAATGGAGGATAAAAAATAAAGGGTTGTTACAAACGACATTAGTAATGTCAGTCCCTATTTTTACTAGTAGCTAAATGTCAAAATCATTCTCTATGAAATTTTTCTTTTTTTTAATTTCCTTCTTTTGCGTATTCTCTCTGTTTGGACAAGATTTCTATCTGCCAGAGAAGAGTGAACTAATTTCTGAAGGTACTTATAAGAGATACACGGAAATATTGAAAAAAGAATTTTCTTCGGGAGATAAGATAAAATACGAGAATATTGCAGCATCTTATGCTCAATTAAAAGTTGATTCTTCCATTGTCTTTTCCTACCTATTAAAAGCGCTGGAAAAGGACTCCACGATAGCGTGTGACTATATCTACAGCATGGGAATAGTCCTTGATATAAAATTATACAAAGAACTGAATTCCAGTGCGTGGGATAACCTTTGTGATATTTGTAGTTTATATAAAATTAAACATAAAAAAGCGGAACCACAACCACTATCAGATTTAGAAAAAAGGCTGCATGAAATAGACAAACGATATATTAAATATCGAATGGTAATGATTTTTAAAGAGCGGGAAAATGAGTTGGATTCTGTCAAATTTTACTGGAAGAAACAACAATTCAATGATTCGGTGAATTTTGTAGTATTAAAATCTATTTTTAACGAATACGGTTATCCGGGAAAATATCAGGTGCAGGAAGCTTACAAGGATGTTGGGTGTTTAGTAATGCAACATGCTCCTTTTGCAATGAAGAAACAGTATGTGAAAATCATTCATGACGCAGCCGTTGCTGGAGAATTTAATCGTGGTAGCTATCTGCATTTAATTGATCATATGCACTACGATAAGTTTGGAACACAGCTGTATCATACCCAAAGATTCAAGGATAAGGGAGAAACAGAATACCGATCTATGGATATGGAAAACGAGTAGGGTTTTGATAAACGAGATGCTGAATGGAGAGATGGGATATTCCATTATGGCAGATTAACTGAATTGGAAGGCTTTGAGGATTTTCAATATTAGAATAGTACACATCTGTTTGAACAACTTTTATGTACATTTACATAATAAAAAGGAAAATCATTCTAAGTAACAAGGAAATAAAATTTACAAAAGGACTACGACCAATGAAAAAATACCTTGCTTTATTCCTAATACTCTTCTGCTTATCCAATTGTCAGAACGAGAACAATAACCGCTCAATAAAAGTAAACGAGTATCATATTATTCCAATGCCGGTGTCTCTGAAAACAGTAGAGGGACAATTTGTGCTCAACGAAAATACGACCATCGCTGCCTTAAATACCGATGAAGAAATGAGTAAGGTAGTCCAGGAATTTATTCAGGAAACCGAAAAGTCAACCGGATATAAATACGCTGCTCAAAAAGAAAGCCCATCAGAAAATACCATCATTTTTGAAAAAGTGGAGGAAGGATCGGCAGAGGGATATACCCTTTCTATTAATTCCGAACGCATACATATTAAAGCAAAAAAAGCGATCGGTTTCTTTTACGCCCTTCAAACTATAAAGCAATTATTACCCACCAACATAATGGTCGGCATAGAAAATAATAAAGTAAAATGGTCCCTGCCCAACGTGGAGATAACCGATCATCCACGATTCGGATATCGCGGGATGCACCTTGACGTATCCAGACATTTTCACGGGGTAAGCACCGTCAAAAAACTCATTGATCAATTAGCCTTTCATAAACTAAATTATTTTCACTGGCACCTGACGGACGACCAGGGATGGAGAATCGAAATAAAAAAATATCCGAAATTAACCACCGTCGGTGCCTTTAGAGAAGGCACTTTAATTGGGCACTATAACGATCAGCCTCATCAATTTGACAACAAACGCTACGGCGGATTTTATACCCAGGAAGAAATAAAAGAAGTCGTACAATATGCTGCCGATCGTTTTATTACCGTAGTTCCCGAAATAGAATTACCCGGTCACGCCCAGGCCGCCATCGCTGCTTATCCCGAATTGGGCTGCCACGATGAGCCGCTGGAAGTACTGCAAAAATGGGGCGTATCAGAAAATATCTACTGCCCAACCGAAGCAACATTTACCTTCCTGGAAGATGTACTGGCGGAAGTGATCGCTCTTTTTCCGGGAAAATATATTCATATCGGAGGGGATGAATGTCCTAAAACGCAGTGGGAGGAAAGTGCTTTTTGTCAGCAACTCATGCGCAAAGAGGGGTTGAAAGATGGCCACGAACTACAAAGCTATTTTATTAAAAGAATAGAAAAATATATTAATTCAAAAGGCCGGCAAATTATTGGTTGGGATGAAATCCTGGAAGGTGGGCTTGCACCCAATGCGACCGTGATGTCGTGGCGGGGAATAAAAGGGGGAATCGAAGCTGCCAAAGCGGGACACGATGTGGTAATGACGCCAACGGGTTTTTGTTATTTTGATTATTATCAAAGTGACCACCCCGATGAACCGCTGGCGATTGGCGGATTTATTCCGTTGGAAAAAGTATATAATTACGAACCGGTACCGGAGGAACTGAACGAATCAGAAGCAAAATATATTCTGGGAGCACAGGCCAACGTATGGACCGAATATATGCCCACCGCCGACAAAGTAGAATACATGATATTTCCCCGGTTGTGTGCCTTGGCAGAAGTGGTCTGGACAGCCAGAGAAACCAGGAATTTTACACAGTTTGTGAGTCGATTATCTCCACACCTTGAGCGCCTGGAAGCGATGGACATAAATACGGCAAATCACCTCTACGATTTAAATTCTTCGATTGCACCAGTCGCTGGAAAAGTACAAGTAGATTTAAACTTGCTGGCAAAAGAGGCTGATATTTATTACACTTTGGATAACAGCGAACCTACATTAAACACGACTTTGTACAAAGAACCAATAACTATTAGTAATAATACCGTTATAAAAGCACAAGCCTTTTTAGGTAAAGAAAAAAAAGGAAGAGCCTGGCAACAAACATTGGATATGCATCAGGCAGCAGGAAAAAAAATATCTTTGCTGACCGAACCTCACCCAAAATACAGTGCTGGTGGTCCCGGAGCGATCATCAACGGTGTACTGGGAAGCAGTGAACGGTACGGCGATGCGGAATGGCTGGGCTACGAAGGAAAAGATTTTGCGGCCATTCTTGACCTGGAGAAAGAAGAAGTTATTAAAACGATTAATTTCCGATTCTTCAAAGGAGAAGGTCAATGGATTTATTTACCAAAGTCGATACAAATACTTTCGTCTAATGATGGCAAATCATTCACCGAAGTGACCACAAAGAATAAAATAACAGGAGATACAAAAGTAGTAGCTGTTGATGTTCCCGTAAAAGAAATCAACACGAAATTTTTAAAAATAATCGTTAAAAACTACGGACTTATTCCGAAAGGAAAACAGGGCAGCGGAAATCAAGCCTGGTTATTTATTGATGAAATTTCTGTCAACTGATAAAAGTCTGTCGATTTATACATCGCACAACGCTGTTAGTTTGAACGGCTGTTCGTTTGGACGTCCTCGTCTAGATACACAACAACTAATACATGAATAAACAAATATACTACTAAATAGAAGTCAAATACCTCCGAAAAATATCTACAATACCTTCGTGTTCCGCTATTATTTCGGGCGTTTGATAATCCCTTACATCGGCCAGTTCCTCGATCGCATGTTCGAGGGCAGCCTCAATATCCTGCTTTGTATAAACCTCCCTGCCTGCGTCAAGTAGTAGATTTACGATTTTTGCAGAAGAAGTGTATTCAAGCGCTGATCTACCGTGAACAGATCGTTTACCCAGTCCGGCATTGTGCGCCAAGAATAACTCAATCAGATCATAATAATTTCGGTTAGCGGCCAGCATGAGAGGACTCATACCCGTATCATTCTCAAAATCATTGACTGTAGCTCCACCAGCAATAAGCATTTTTGCCACCTCCAGGTGCCCCTGATAACCTACTTTAAAAAGAGCCGATTGTCCCTGATCGTCGCGGACATGTATGTCCGCTCCATTTTCTATCAACCGCAAAGCGGGGGCGGGTTCGGGACTCAGAATTGCCGTAAATAACAAAGGCTGATTCCATTGATCTCTGCAGTTTACGTCGCCTCCCTTTTTAATGTAAGCTTCTAGCTTGGTGGTATTACCTTTCCGAATATCGTTTTCCAGCGCTTTCCCGCATTTTTTAGTATTGGCGGTAACAAAATCAGAAGTCACCTCAACACTAACTGGAGCCAGCGGATGATCGTCTTTTATAAGCGACAGATAGATCGTTTTTTCGGAACAGTTAACGGCTATCGGTTCTTCGTAATAACCATCCAGTAACTGGGCCCTGGTCTGATCAATCACCGTGGACAATTCCATTTCAGTTGGCGCTCTTGGTACCGAATAGGTAAGGATGCTAAAGATATTTCCACTATCTCCGTCGAGTTCAAAGTCCAATTTGGCATCTGAAATGTCCAGGAGTTCCAATTCGTCGTTTATGTATTTAAATAGTTCGTTCTCCTCTTGCGCTAATCGTTTAATGTTTTTTAGAAAGACCTTATCCTGAAATACTTTTAAGGGATCATCATGCACTATATCAGACTGAAATTTTATTACAATACTCATACATTTTTTTAGGTATAAAAATACGGGAAATCCGTAAAACATTCTCTGCCCGAACGGCAGGACCCGTTAGCTTGGATGTCCCGTCCAGATACGGATAAAAATTTGAGATATTAATTTGGTAAAAACAACTTAGTTGATTATTTTTAACCACCACGCAAAGGAATATTGTTAAATAATCCGGTGAATTGGGGTACTCCATTTAGTCAAAAGGCAAAAGAAAATAAAACCTAAAATATAGAATATGAAATATAAAATGATACTATTTATTTTGCCAATTTTATTTTTTTTCCAGGCATGTTTTGAAGAAAAAAAAGAAATGATCAAAGCTATATCACCTGAAAACGACCTCAATAAATTAAATAGCTTATCTTCCTATCAGGATAGCATAAAAAGTCTAATCAGCGAGGCTGACCTCTATTTTAAATCGAATAAGAATTCTGAAAAAGGACAAGCCATCAGGTGCGACTCTATTCCAAATTTAATTCAGGGATTACAAATTGATGCTGTCATATTTAATAGTATAGATAACGAGATAGTTGATCTAAGTGAAATAAAAAAGCCAATATTTTTACAAGTCACCTCTGCTTGGAGTTCTCCGCGCAAGACCGAAATCTCTGCTTTAAATAAAATAGTTGAGATGTACTCTGACAAGATTGAATTCATTCTTCTTTTTGCAGAAGATTCAACCAGGTTAATAAAAAACAGAGAGAATTACCGAAAAGAAATCAAACTTATTCCAAACGAGCAATGGCAAGAGCAAGATAACAAGGTCGTTATTTCAAATCTTAAAATATCGGGCTTTACACATCTGTTAGGTTTTCCATTTAACTATTATATTGCAGGTAATAAAAAAATCGTAAAAGCAGAGATTGGTGATTTGAAATGTAGCCAGGAAAATCCCAAATATTATAAAGATAATTTTGAATTAATTTTTGGGAAAATGAAAAACCATATTGAATATTTACTGAATCATGAAAATAGTTAACCTGAGGGGAACGAATGCAGTAATAAAGCATTTTATAATATTGTATATTTATTATATCCAAATATTTTACTGAAAACGTTGGCAAAAAGGATATATGGATACAAGATGATTACGGATGTGAAATAGTTGCTATTATTAAAATGAAATTACTACTTCAAATATCATCAATTCTATTACTTCTAGGTTGTAATGACAATAAACTTAAAAGGGTCGGAGAGGAAGAACTCATAGATATAATCGTGGAAAATAGAATGCCCAAACCTGAAGATATTGAGATATACGATTGGTCTGGAAATTCAATCACATTAGATTCACTAAAATTAATTATAATTAACGGGTAAATACTCGTTCCTCGTAGTGCTGAAATTAGAAAAAGTTTCTGCCGAAAAACTGGACGGCTACAATTATTATCTTGACGCAATGAAAAACCAGTAACCGATTAATCTGGATATACAACACAACCTGTTAGCTTGGACGTTCTCGTCCAGATACCATGTACACATCCTTCCACAACTCCAACACCCCTATTTCATAATCGTCACCCGTTCCGACCAAATCCCCTCTTCCGTCACCACTTGCAAGATATAAATACCTTGTCCCAGGCCGTTAACATCCAGTTGAGCATCACTAAATTTTGTAGTGGCACGTACCAATTGGCCGTTCGCATTCAACAACTGAATACGTTTGGGCTGGATACTTTCGGGCACCACAATATTCAAACGCTCATTGGTTGGATTTGGGAAAACCCGGATAGCGGAAGCCGATAATACCGTTTCCCGATTCGCGGTGATCACGGTTTCTATAGTTTCTAAATTATACGGCTCTCTGGAAGCATAAACTCCGCTGCCGCCTCTGGCCGTGAGATTAAATGCTGATAAATCAACACCCTCTTTTAATTGAAAACGGAAAGAAGCAATCTTCCCCTGACCATCAATACCTTGCTGATTGATGCGGGTAATTCCGACGTCTATTTGTCCTTCGTCGTAATTATCTTTCTGAATAGCAATAAAGTCCTCAAAGAAAGTTCCTGCCCAACTATCGCTGAAAGCGACGTGCGCAGAACCAGCTTTGACAATCGACTGGTCGTATTCTATGATAAAACCAGCGCCATAAAAATCGTAAATGGTTTCTGCGTCGTCGCCAAGTATTACATCTACGTGCACCCAGTTATCATCTGTTATTTCTTGGTAAAGAAAATCAATCATAAAAGATTCTCTCGTATCTCCCCGCTCCGAATCTTGCAAATTATGGGACCTGTCAAGATTTTGCAGAACAGCCGCTAAATCTTGTAAATCAATAATTCCGTTCCCATCCGTATCCGCGTGGCGAAGATTGGTACTATTCATTCCGTTGCTTGTCCACGGCTCCGTGTATTGTGGCAGAAAATCCAGGGTAGGATTGTCGCGCGCCTCTCCGGTCATTTCAAATCCAAAACCAATATTAAAAATATCCGCGTAGTTAACCACTTTATTAGAGTCGGTATCTCCCGGCCAGATCATACCTCCGGTAACGTGCAGTATTTGTGAAAACATACCGATATTTCCACAGTTATCCATCGCCGTCCAATCGTAAACAACATCGTAGCCATCCACTGTCAATGTTTCTGTTTTTGTATGGGTCAGTGCGATACTGTCAGAACAATTATCAACGACATTCACTAAATCTGCCAGTTCCGGCAATCCCTCGCCGGCCAGCAAATCCACGTATAATTCTGCGGCACCAGCAAATTCCGGAGCCATTTCATCTATCATGGTAATAGAAGCAGATGCAAATACAATGTTACCACAACTATCCGTTGCGGTCCATTCACGGGTAGTCGTTGAAGTAGTACCACAAACATTTTCTGTTTCATCCGTATATTCAACGACCAAACCTCCTGCGGCACAGTCGGTCGTAACGGTTGGTTCTTCGAAGTCCACGGTTGCTCCGCAAATAACCGTAGAATCAGCGGGCACAAAAGTAAAGACAATTCCAGCGGGATTAGTCCCCGCATCAATAACCGTAATGGTCTGAGTGGCCTGGCTTGGATTGCTACAGGCATCCGTAACCGTCCAGGTTCGGATTAAATCATATCCCGTGGAAGTTTGTACGGTGATTTCGTCGCTCGAAATCTGTATATCAGAACAACTATCTGCCGCGTCCAGTATTTCCATGGTTGGAATCGTATCCCCATTGGTTAAATCCACCGTCCGGTCAGCTGGTAGACTTGATATAAATGGTGCATCCGAATCTGGCAACCTATTAAATGACTGAGTAGTTTCTATGTATTCTCCGCAAACATCCGTTGCTCTCCAACGGTAAGTAATAACATATCCACCGCATAAATCTACCGTATAAGGATCAACAGTTTTTGTCACGGTTACCGCTGCGTTATTATCACAGCCCCCCGTCGCCGTTAGCGTTTCCTGCGTGGGTAGTGCGATATCACAAGTAATATCCGGGATAAGGGCTGGTTGCGTATTAAATGTAATTTCTGGTGTGGGGGTCAATTCGATTACTTTAATCCATTGCATCACCTCACTGGCATTGCCACAATCATCAAATGCGAACCAGCTACGGAATAGATTATATCCGGATGCATTTTGACTAATGACATCGTTGGAAGTCGTCGTAATTTGGTTACCGGAGCAATGATCTATGGCATCCAGCAACACCACCGCTGGAATCGTATCACCAGCATTAAAATCTATTTCGATATTAGCTGGTGCATTCAAAATCGTTGGTCCTACCTCGTCTGCCAGCACATGAAAGGTCCGGATTATTTGTATGGAATCTCCGCAAATATCGGTGGCGATCCATCGGTAGGTCATGGGATAACCATTACAGGCATTTATGGTATAAGGATCAATAGTCGCTACCACGGTTACGGCTGCGGTACTGTCACAGCCTCCCGTTGCCGTCAGCGTTTCTTGCGTCGGTAGTTCGTTCAAACAGGTAATATTTAAAATATCTGCTGGCTCATTCCCAAAAACGAGTGGCGTGGAGGTATTGATGACTTCGATAACGGTAATGACCTGAGATTCCTCGGTGGCATTGCCGCACGGGTCCGTAGACGTCCAGCTGCGAAGTAAATGGTACCCGTCCGAAGTTGGCACGTAGCTTTCGTCAATAGTGGTAATTATTTCCTGAGAGTACGAGCAATCATCCACCACGTCGGGGATTTCTTGAAATGGAATAACTCCCCCCGCATTTAAATCTACCGTCATATCAGGTGGTACATTTGAAATGACTGGCGGGCTGACATCTGGTAGTCCACTAAATGATTGGGTAGTTTCAACATAATCTCCGCAAACATCCGTTGCTCTCCAGCGGTAAGTAATAGTATATCCACCGCATAAATCTACCGTATAAGGATCAATAGATGATGTCACGGTTACGGCTGCGTTATTATCACAGCCTCCCGTTGCCGTTAGCGTTTCCTGCGTGGGTAGTGCCATATCACAAAAAATATCCGCGATAACCGCTGGTTGCGTATTAAACGTAACCGCTGGGGTGTCATTTAATTCAATCACCATAATCCATTGCATCACTTCACTGGCATTGCCACAATCATCAAATGCGAACCAGTTACGCGTTAGACTATATCCGGATGAATTTGGAATAATGACTTCGTTGGAGGTCGTCGCAATTTGGTTACCGGAACAATGGTCTATGGCGTCCAAAAGCGCCACGGCTGGAATCGTGTCGCCGTTGTTTAAATCTACCATGATATCAGCTGGAGGGTTCAGAATCGTTGGTTCTACCTCGTCCGCCAGCACATGAAAGGTCCGGATTATTTGTATGGAATCTCCGCAATTATCGGTGGCGATCCAACGGTAGGTCATGGGATAACCACTACAGGCATCTACGGTATAAGGATCAATAGTCGCTACCACGGTTACGGCTGCGGTACTGTCGCAGCCTCCCGTTGCCGTTAGCGTTTCGTGAACTGGC
This sequence comes from Endocladia muricata, assembly GCA_032356245.1. NCBI lineage: Eukaryota > Rhodophyta > Florideophyceae > Gigartinales > Endocladiaceae > Endocladia > Endocladia muricata. Next base: position 29,736 of record JAUKWC010081159.1, read on the forward strand.
AACGATTCAAAACAGTCAATATCGGATATATTGGCTGGCGGTGCGTTGAATACCAACTGTGCATGAGCAGTTATTACCGTAAAAAATAATAATAATCCTGTAAAAAAAGCGGGTCGAATTAACCTCATACTAAATATGTTTTTTAATTTTGCAAGGAATGCTATAAATAGAGGGAGATTCAAAATGTTTTACCTTAAATAAAACCGGGAAGGGCTAAAATACAGGTCTGTGTTTTTTGACCAATCGGGGAGGGGTAGGGCAATGATGCGCTATAAATCTGAGCTACTCTTAATCAATATGTTCATTACGAAGAGTGGTGTAGGATGTGTTCCTTCCAAAACTGTACCATGTTACTTAATGACGAAGTAAAGCACGCATTACTTAATGAGTCTACTTTAAAAAATTTCTTAAAATCCAAAATTTGAAGGTGATTTTAAAGTGCAAAAAATCATCATCATTTTTTCTTTTGTCTATTCACCACAGACGTCATATATTGATCAAAAGCTACCCCGTCAAATGGTACGATGACCAGTTTGCTGCCGTGGTTATCATTAGCCTGATCTCCGCCTTTCCCGACGTCAAT
>JAUKWC010081270.1:0-30275 GCA_032356245.1 Endocladia muricata
AAACAGGGTTGCGGAGAGGGGGGGATTGAGGGAATATAAAGACAAAGACAAAGATGAAGGAGAAGATGAAGGTGAAGAGGTGGAAGGAGAAGGAGAGGCAGAGACGGACAAGGTGGAAAAGGTGGGTTGAGCGAACGAGAATGGTGTCACTTGATGGAGTGTTACTGATGGGGAATTGGACCAGGTTTTTTCAGTACGATTTGATGTCCCGCGTTTTTTGGTAATGCCTAGGCGCGCGCGTCTCTCGGGTTCGTCGCGCCCATGATCCGCCAACCTCATTGCCTGCCTCGCTCATCTCACAGACGTGAGCCCTTCCTGCACCCGGTTTCTCTGCTCGTCCTACCCTCGTCCCTCCGTCTCTCCCAATGAACCCGGCGGCCGTCTTCGACGAGGTTAACGCCACCTTCACGGCGCAGGACGCCGTGCGCGACACGCTCCGGCGGCACCGCGATGCCCTGCACCCCCCGCAGCGCGCCCTTCAGCACGCGCTCGCGCTGCTGCACACGACGCCCGCACTCGCGCCTGCAGTGTTGCACGTGCGCGATGCGCTGCGCGCGATGGGCGAGCCGCTGCGTGCGTTGGAGGCGGCGCTACCGGACGAGCCGGGCGCCCATGCCAAGTATGGGGGGTTGTGGAATGAGCAGGTGCGGGCGTGTGTGCGGGCGGCCGTGGTGGTGGGGATGCTTGAGAGTGGCGGACTGGTTGGGGGGGGAGCGGTTGTGGAAATGGTCGGCGGGGGGGTTACGGTGAGGGCGGAGGAATATGTGGAGGGGGTGTGTGGGGTGATGCCGTTTGTGGGCAGGTTGTGTATGAATCGGGTTGTGGGGGGAGACTTTGGAACGTGCGGAGAGTGTGCACGATTTGCGCAAAGAGTGGTGGAGGCATTTGGCGGAATGGATTTGCAGAACGAATTTCTCAGGAAGAGACATGAGGGGATGAGGGCGGATCTGAAGAGGATTGAGGAGATCATGTATGATTTGAGCTTGAGGGGGTTGGTAAAGGATGCGGGGAGCGGGTTGGAAGATGCAAAGGTAAAGGTTGCCCTGGAGTGACAGAGTGTGGGCTTGAGGCACCAACATAGGCTCACCGTCCATGATCTGAGATTGGCATCCCCTGCTCTACGTATTCCTGTCCCTAACGCTAAAGTGCACATGTTTTCTGCCTCCAGTCTCAACGACTCCATCCTCCGATCTTTCTTCCGCGCTACTCTCTCAAGGCCCCAGCTCGAAGCGTTGTTTGAGAAACTCAAATGTTGTAAATGTAATCGCAGTCCCCGGCATTATCCACAGCACTCTCGCCGTAAACCCCCGCCAAAACCCACTCACCCCCTCCTCCCGCGCGATCCTCCTCATCTCAGCCCACGTGCCCCGAGACACTACCTTCCCCCCCGCATCCCCTTGCACCTGCATCCGTGTCTTAATCACATCCAACGGCGTCGTGCACCCACCCGCAATGGCCCCCGCCCCAGCCGCACACATAGCCACGACACCCGTGCCCAACGCCCCCTCCCTCCCCCGCCCCGCCTCCGCCTTGAACCGCTCATACGCCATAAAATACACCATCGCATACGGCCCAAACACTCCCACCGTCAGGGCGTACCCGCGAAACAGCCCACGCGGCCCTTCCCGCGCCAGCAAATCGCGCACAATCATCGCCGAGCTGGCCGCGGCCAGGGCGCCCGCGCGCACCTGTGCGCGCTGTTTGATCACCTCCATGGGCACCCAGAAGACAGCCGAGACGGTTTCTGCGACAAGACCGGCGGCGAGATGCACGGCGGGGGACGTGTCGCGCACTCCAGTTGAGCGGGAGAGGTGGAGCTTGGCGGCGTCGTAGGCGGAGAGATAGGTGGCCACTGCGGGGGCCTGCATGAGGATGGAGACGCCAAAGCCGCGGTAGAGGCCGCGGACGCCGTCGGTGGAGAGGAGGGCGCGAAGGGCGGAGAGAGTGGTGGTGGAGTGGGAGACCATGACGCGGCTGCGCAGAGTGTCCATAGGGTGCACAAAGCATCGGGAGAAACAGCCTGCCGCGGCAGAGGCGAGCAGGAGGGAGGCACCCATGGAGGAGAAAGGGGCGAGTTCGGCTGGTGCGAAAACGTGAACGCAGGGGAGCTACATAGGGGGGGGATGAGAGATAGAGGGAGCGGTTGTATGGAGACGTGGGCACACTGTTGAATGCCGTCGGGAGGACAATGGTGGTGGTGGAGAGTCAAGGTACTGCATCAAATGCGCTGGCGGACATACAATCCACTACTGTACAGTATTGAACTGGTGGTGTGAGGGTGTTCATTGATCTCGGGTGCATTGCGCCAGTCTAACGGAGTAGAATGTTTGTCATACTCGGCCCTTGGCTGCTAATTTTCTCCCCAACTCTCGCGACAGTGCACCCAGGGGATGAGCACACCGATGCTTTGAGGTACGATCGCAGAGCTGTTTTTGTGTGCAACCGCTGCAGTTCTAATGTCGAACGGATCCGCGAGAATGAATATTGGTGCGCTTGACCATACTGTACAGTAGCATCGATTGGACAGGGCCCGGCGATACGACTCCTGCATGCCTGCCGGGCATTCCTTTCAGACAAAGTCTTTCGGCCATCACAGCGAGAGAGAGAGAACCTACGACACAAAAGAGACAAAAGAGATACCAGCACTGATCACCTCTCCCACACGCACAGCATTTTTACTTTAAAGAGCCCCCCCCCTCCCCCCTACGCAAGTCTACCTACCCACCATGGACATCTTGCCGCGTTTTCCGTCTTCTCTTCTCCGCTTCATTTCGCTCCTGCAAACTACTCTGTAATCTCCTGTAGATCTTGTTCGAGAAGCGCCCGTCCCGAATATCAATCTCTGTCAATCTTCCAGTCTGCCGTCGAGCTCGAAACCTGTCACGAGCTATAGCACTCCACACCGAATCCATCCTATCCGCTGCCTGCTGTACCAGTTTGGTCCCCCGCCGAACACTTATGCCTGGCGGCAGATGGAACCCAACCTGATGCAATTCCTTTTCGTTTGCAGACGCTGCCTTTCCATCCCGGATCAGCAGCGCCTCCAAGTCGACTACAAAGTTAGTTGAGAGCGTCTCCTCCGCCTTTGGCAGTCTCCTACGCATGGCACGCAAGTCCTTCCGCCCCAACAGCAGTGGCATGACAAACGGCTTGCTCCGGGTCATGCGCGGCGTATGAAACAGATCTCCGGAAGAGAGCGTCGCAATCAGTGCAAAAGGGTGTTGACGGTGAAGCTGGTGCAGAGCATATATGATGCCGTCGCGACCGTATTTGAGCTGAGAACTCATCTGCCAGCCGATCCCTTGCGGGCTCAGTTTTCGGCGTTTCAACCCTTGTCTGTAGCCGTACCGAAAGCGCGTCTGGATGTTCCCGCTTTCTCCCACATACGGAACCATCGTGAATGCTTTGTTGCGGAGCATCCACAACATGTGAAAAACATCCTTGTCTCCCTATTTATATTTCGCAGAGACATAGCCACAAAGAACCAGATACTGTAATATTAGCAACCATTTGCAAAAACCCAGCACCTCTCACAAGTTGCAATCTCGGTCACTCACCATGCTTATGTTTCTAACTGCTTGCTGTTGCGTTGTTAGGTGGTTGGCCCTAGCTACGCGACAGACAGCTTCAATTTCTGCAGCGCACTTTTCACGATTCAACAAAATGAGTCCGGTATCAAATCCCTGGCGTACCCACCACGCATCAACAGGATACTTGTCTGTTGCTTTCCTACTCAACAGCTTGTGGAACAGTGTCTCATCAAAGAAGTCTCGAGAGTCAGGCCAGAAACTTGTAGGAGAACAAGAAGAAAGAGATAAGGTCTGGACGTTAGAGCCAAACTTTTGAAATATCCCCGTCATGCTCAGTACCAAAACCAACATTTGAAGCTAGCACCTACGTCGTGCCTGTTCTTTGAAACTCAAGATCTTCAAAAAGCGGCTCCAGTCGTCGGATTGGGAAGATATCACAATCCATCCACAGTGCCTCTCGCACAGGAACATGTTTTATTGCAAAGATCTTTGCATAACCGTACAGTTTCGAAGGGAATCTTTCTGGTATCTGCGCAAATGGTCAACTTTTTTGGGGTTAGCGTGCGATGCACAGACAGGTTGAGGAGGAGCAAGTTGACGAAAATAAACATGTTTCCGAACGAAGAGCAATGCTTACCATAAAACAGATGACTTTGATAGAACGGCTGTGATGTGCAGATATGTTTTTACACCATGGTTCGGTCATCGTCTTTTCCCGTTCGTAATATCCAAAGTAAACAGGCATAGTTGTTCCAATGCTATCCAGTTGCTTGACGACAGCTTCAACTCCTTTCACCATACTGCGAGGCTTCCAATTCCCGTGATGTGTATGACTCTGACCAAGAGGACACGACATAATGATTCCTCTGTCATGTTTGAGCACTTTTCTGTCTACAAGCTTTCTTTTCCAAAGCTTGGATATATTCAGTGACTTCGATTTACGCAATTGTGCAGCAGTCAATATGGGTTCACCTGCATAGGGCTTGAGGTTGTCCCAGTTTTCGGAAGGAGGCGTCCCTGATTTTAAAAAATATATACATGAGAATATGAAGAAGGGGGCCGTCACAGACAGAGAAAGGAAAAGTGATCTGGAGACTCTACTTGACTTTCGAAGTACGGTCGCCATATGCTGATGCCGAGAATACCTTAACAATCTGCATGCAGATTTCCACAGACCAAGGTTGAACAACTCATGGCTTCGGCTCGACATCGATGTATAATGTACAAGCCTCAATTTGATCCAAGGTTTCGTCCTGGTTTGTGCAGCACCGGTTACTGGCTACCTACACTCGAAATGGCCGGCACGGACGTCATCCACTTCCTTTTGCTCTGAAATATTACTGACCGACACCTAATTATTCTGCATGGTTTATGCTAATATTCGGAGAAATATACGTAACTGAGCAAACCAACAACGACGTGCTGCCACTCACATACAGTTTCGGACATACAAAAACCATGGCGTGCGGATAAGTTCCATCCTTTTTACTCCAAACTTTTAGCGGTGTATATATCGCGCCGTGTCAAAAGACTGAAAACCGACCGACGCAGGAAATGATCCCAAGTCTTTTTTGAATGCACTTTTCTCTCCTACCAAAATCAGTCGCCCCTGACTAATTGAGATGGGTCTAAACCGACTTGGGGTTTTTCGCTGCGCATCCAAGAAAACGTGTTGATAGAAAAAGGATCCCTTCGTCTTCCTACTCGAAAAGAGGAAAGTAATCGTGCCACATCAGCAAATATCATGTGCTTCGTGCTTCCATTCTATTGTGAATCTTTCTGCGATCATATACAATTTAATATGACAAAACCTTCCAATAGTACCAAGGAAGCGCACAGTTGCCTTTTTTTTTGAACAGCGCCAGTTTTACTCAATATTCCACTACACAAGGAAATTTAGTCATTCAGGGCGTGAAGAAGGTCTCTTCAGTAATTTTATAGGACGAGTATCAAAATCCAGAACAAACAGAATCCAGCTGATACTGTACAATACTGTATCATGAGCAAACAGTATATTGATCTCCTCTGTTTGCCCTTTAATTGTCGTGAACTCCAATTCCTCCCACTATTCTTTCTTGCCATGCTTGACTAGCACATCTGCGATTACTGGCTTCTGCAGTTCCTCCTTCGTTGCGAAGAAAAAGCGCGCTCACTTTGAACCCCGTGATTTGTCTATTAACGGCGGTGAGAACTAATCTTGCTCTACATTCCACATTTCCTCTCCAGCCCTCACGCCCGTCAGTTCTGGTAGCAATGGCAGACAATGTCGAAATACGGAAACCAATATCGAACGCCAAACTATGGGCAACTCTTAATCTGAGCAGCGCTGCTCTTCTTTCCGCACAACTGGTTTCAGTGTCTGAGTCACAGGTATTTTGTGTATGGTCTCAAAGGGATTTAGTTTCATCAAAAAAGAGGTTGTTCTCTACGACCCACATGCAGTCAAAAAGTGGGCGATATGTTGCTTCTCCACCTGTCGAGATTCATGAGCCATGCACTCCAGACTATTTCTACTCTCCTTCTCGATCAAAGTTCGTAAAATTTTCTTCAAAGAATGGGGGTTCGCAAGGATCATCTGGGCCGATCTTCGCGGAGGTATGGGGAGTTGGGACGGGATTGAGTAAGGTATGGGAGATCGACAGCACGACCCATGGGTCCATATACACCGACGAATGGTTTGGTTCTGTGGCTTGGTCCCCGGATGAGACTATGGTAGCGTATATCGCTGACTCCCCGGCGCCTTCTTCCGAAACGGAAAGTTCTGCGGACCAGGAGGACTCGTGGATTCACCCACTGCGACACAAATTCCACGAAGCCGCTCGTGATCGATTTGGCGAAGGCTACGTTAACAAAAGGACTCCGACGCTGTTTATTGCAGATTTGGAAAAAGGACGTTCCTACCCGCTTACGTTAGACTACCCGCTCTCTGATGGCCAGAAAGTCTTTTTCGGAGAGCCGCAATGGTGCCCGCGCGGTCGCAAAATCGTCGCCATCATGCGGCACACCACCAACGTCGACCCAAACGAACCTCCTGCCGACGAGCTTATCCTGAAAGAGTTTGGCCTACGATACTGCTACAATCGCTATTCAGCAATCGTTGCCTTCGACGCGCCGCAGTGCGGTAGCGAGCTCGAGTCGCTGAAATGCTCCGTGCAGAAGCTCTCTTGCGACGAGAGCCCAGACGACTTTTGCTGCAGCTCTCCACGTTTTTCCCCCGACGGCAGCGACCTCATCTACGTGAGCGCCCCACGGCGCAGTAGCGCAGAATCGCCGGGCCTCGTCCTTCCGCACAACACTACTAAAGTGCTGCGCGTCGTGCACATGACCAACGAACAACGCTCACCCCCGCAGACGCTCATCTCCGTCCCCAACAATCCGGAACGTGACGAGTTTCCGGGCCTGTATCTGCATGGTCTGTTGCAAAACCCCTGGCTCGACGACGAAACCATCGTGCTTACCAGCACGTGGGGTTCGGTCAACAAAATCCTCTCCACGCGCCTCGCCGTGTCAGACGGCCACTTCAACGCTCCTGCCAAAGCCCCCGAATTCACCGACTGGAACCAAATTGCCGCGGCCGCAGTCCTCCGCGCTGACGCCAACATTGACCTCGAACATGACACCATGACTGCGCTTAACCTCTTACGTCAAACCTCCGACACTACTGTACTAATTTTCAGTGCCAGCAACCCCGGAACCCCCTCGCGCGTCTTTTCCCTCACCATCAAGAGTCGCGAGTGGAGCGACGCCGTGGTCCATCCTGTCACCACGGCCTACCCCTCCACCAACTCCCTTCGTTCTCCTTTAGCTTCAACCCATACCGTAGACCTCGTCGCCACCCCCCCCTACAAAGACTTTCGGGAAGGCTGTGCAACCGAGTACATCCCCAGCACACACGAGCGGCACCAACGCTTCCAGGTCACGCTGCTGCTGCCGCGCCGCTCCTCCTCGGACACACGCCCACTGCTGGTGTATCCTCACGGCGGCCCGCACGTAGCCACGCTCAATGGCTACTCATACGGCTCGGCAGCCTTTTTACACAAGGGCTTTGCCGTGCTCTACATCAACTACCGCGGCTCACTCGGCCTCGGACAGAAGTCGCTCGAGACACTACCCGGTAAGGTCGGCACACAGGATGTGAACGAAGTGGTGCAAGCCACTCGCTGGGCGCTCTCCCAATCCTGCTTCTGCCTCGACGCCTCGCGTGCTGTGTTTGTCGGCGGAAGCCACAGCGGCTTTCTCGGGGCGCACACCAGCCTCATTCCTCACCTCTTCCAACGTACCGTGCTGCGCAACCCTGTCGTGAACCTCGCCACTATGTTTGGCGCCACAGACATCCCCGACTGGTGCTTCTGCGAGGCCGGACTTCCCTCGCGTAATGAGCGCGGCCTGCACCTCGCTGCCGACGCGCAGCAGCTTGCCGTGATGTACGCGTGCTCTCCGGTGAGCAAAGTGCGCGCAGCAGGGGAAGTGGAGGGATTGGGAGAGACGTTGCTGCAAGTGGGGGGGGGGGATCGTCGCGTGCCGCCACAACAGAGTTTGGAGTGGAAGTGGACTCGGGAGAGGGGTGGAGGAGGGGGGGGGGTGAGGGTGAGGTGGTATGAAGGGGTTGGTCATGCGATTGAGGAGGTGCCGATGGGGGATGATGCTATGGTGCACGCGCTGGAGTTTCTGGAGGGGGTTTTGAGGGAGGAGGGAGAGGGAGGGGTTAGAACGGAGGTACTCAGTGGATATGGATTTCTGTGACGGCGGAGTTGAGGTGGTACAGTACTGTCTGTGTGCTGGCAGAAGAGTTTTCAACCTGGACAAAAAGGAGGACAAACAAAAACAGAACCACTCGCACAGTTTGGCCCGGTTTCTGCATTCGTGAACGAATGCATTGCTTACAGTGACGATATCCATTCGACTCGAGATTCTCCACCTTGATCTCCGCGCCCCGAGTTCTTCGCCATCTCCTTGCCCCTTCCCAGCACCACCGCCTGTGTTCATTTCGTGCCAATGCAACCAGATTCCTGCCACTGCCCACTTCCCCCCCCCACATACCTCAGTCCAGTCCAGATCCGCTCGTCGCAATCCTGCCATCATGGCCTTTGTAACATCCACTGCCTCCGTCCTCCTCTCTTCAACTTTCCTCCGAAAACACCGTCCACCCCCACGAACCGCCCCTCCACGACATGCTGCCTTCACAATGCAGACGTGGAGCGACCCCGCGGTGACGCAGGAATACTTTGACTTTCTCTCCAACGTCAATCAGCGCGAAATGAAGAAGGACTGCACCTCCACCATAGTCGGCCACGGGCGCATCGGCAACTTTCTGCGCGAGATGGGCTCCGGCGACGACCTCGTCATCCGTCGCGGGCAAGCCATCCCCGAGGACGCCCCTGGCCCCGTGTATGTATGCACGCGCAACGACGACCTCCAAGAGATTATCGAGAATTGTCCAGAGTCGAAGAAGGAGGATTTAGTGTTTCTGCAGAACGGGATGATGGAGAAGTTTCTGCGGCGGTACAATGTGTCTGACAACACCCGGGCAAACGTGTACTTTGCAGTACCGAAGATGGACTCGGACCCTATTGACGGGATCACTGACACAAATCCAGAGGGGTTGACGACCGTGTGCGGGAAGTGGGAGGGCGCGTTTGCGGAGCGGCTGGAGAAGGCAAAGTTGACGTGCAAGATCCAGAAAGAGCGGGACTTTCGGCGGAGCCAACTGGAGAAGCTGATCTGGATCAGCGTGTTCAACTTGATTGGGGCAGTGCATGGAGGGGTCTCGTGCGGGGAGGTGGCAAGGGTGCATGAGACGGAGGTGACCGAGATGTCCGTGGAGCTTGCGCAGATGATTCGATTTACATTGACGGTGGGGATGATGCCTGACATCGAGAAGCGGATGCTGGCGTATGGAAGAGCGGTGAAGGACTTTCCGACGGCGCTAAAGGAGTTTAAGTGGCGGAACGGTTTTTTTTACGAGTACTCGCAGTTGGCAAATAGGAACGGATTTCCAGATCCCACCCCGATGCATACGTAAGTTGTTGTTTTTTTTGCGCGAGCTGATGTGCGTGGACAGGTGCGGGAGCGCGGAGGTGCGGTCGGATAGAGGCGAGTCAGGCAAAGGTGGATCGAGAGCCGTCTGGTAGTTTTAAGCAAGTGCTTATGTTGATGAACTGACGCGACGTTGTTTTCTGAGCGCCAATATTTGTGTTGCGACTGAGTGAGTTATGAGCGCAGGGGGTATCTCGAGGATGGGAAGAAGATGGGGATCATCTCATGGTAGGCCTGGTGGACTGCGAATTGCTTTTGCTGAGAAACAGAGCAATACATGCCTCTACGTAAACAGTGTTGACAGAGAGAATGGTATTCTTGTATAGTTGCTATTAAACATGTACTTCAACTGATATCCGAGAAGCCGTTCAAAGTTTGCTCGGGGCTGACTGTTTCACACACATCTGTTTGTTGCTGGCGAAAAGTTGCGTGGGGGCTATTCTGTAGTTGTTTGATTACTCTAGCGCAGGAAAGGTGAGACAGTATTCGAACAGTCGCTTTTCTGTAGAATATACTGCTACCACCGTCCTTTCTGATTCATACACAGAGAACTGGTTCCTCCCCTCGACTTTTCTATAGTGTCGCTGGTTGCAGATACGCTTCACGGCACAGCTACATCTCGTGAATTGCAGACGGGCACATTTACGCCCGTTGCACAAACCCGAACTCAGGACTAGTACACAGCAGATTATTTTGAACTGGGCAATGTAACGCAAACGTAGGTGCTGAAAAATACGCATAAGCTTGAGCTATGACTAATTGTTCACGTTTAATCTGTCGTAAATCAGTCCTGTTGCTCCCGATTCATTCATATGCCGCACGAAGCCAAGCTGGTACGATCGTTATGAAGTTTCATAGACTTGTACGAACTCTGGATTTTTTACGTTGAGACTGTGTCGCGCAGAAATTGCAAACCTGACGAATTTAATATGTTTTACATGTCGCGCATCAAAGAACGACGTGTTCGGGTCGCAAACCGCTATCGCCGCTCTCATCATTCTCAACGGACCAAAGCTAGACTACGATCTCCTGAGTTTAGTCTGGCCTGCTACTACCGAGGTGAAAGCCTCTCCTGTCATATGTGCCGACGGCGGCGCTAATCTATTATTCGATCTGGTGCAAATGGAGTACAGAAACTCTACAGCAATTGCCCTTGCGGACCTCAACAACTACGTCCCGACTCACATCGTCGGCGATCTTGATTCCTTACGCACAGACGTCCGAGAGTCCTATGAGGCGCGTGGCACCCATATCGTAGAAGAAAGTAGCCAAGATTTGAATGACTTTCAGAAAGCCGTTGCACTGTGCGCCAGACTATCCACAAGGAAAAAGTCGGCCATTGTCGTCATCGGTGGCCATGGAGGGCGCATGGACCAGACGCTCGGCAACCTGAATACTCTCTATTGCGCTGCTGAGAACGACCTTGACATGTATTGGCTTGAGAAATCCAACGCTATCCTGGCGCTGAGTAAAGGAAAGCACCACGTCAGCATCGACGCTTCACGGGAAGGTCCAACATGCGGGTTGGTTCCCGTTGGAAAGGCTGTGAAGACTGTCTCGACGGAGGGGTTAAAGTGGAACCTTGACTCCGCAGCGCTGTCGTTCGGATCGACGGGATTGATAAGCACATCAAACGAGATCATTGAGCAGGATGTTACTGTTGACACGTCCGAGCCGCTGCTATGGACGACAGAGCTCCGCCTGTAGATTGTTTTCTGCGATTATCCCAAGCTTGTAGTCAAGTGCAGAGATGAAGAGTACACTGTCCCCGCTAGTCACCATGGAGATGAATGCGCTGCTTGTAAACGAGGAAGCGAATACAACGTCAATCAATTGATGATGAAGATACGAGTCTTATTCTTGCCGCGCACCTCCTTCAGTGAACCAACGTGGCGAAGAATATTAATAACTGACTTGGCCGTTGCATCAAGGCGGAAGGCACCGAAACCCTTGATTTCCGCATCAGTAAGAAACTGCTTCCCTGCCGCCTCCTCACATTCACTCTCTCGCAGTTCCTGCCACTGCGTCATCTGATTCGAGTTGAGGTCCCTATATGGACGATTGAGCAATTCGTACTTGGCTGTGGCAACGCCATTTAAACCTTTAACGACCCTGTCAATCTTGTCCACCGTCAAGCGCCCCTTGACATACTGCGGCGCAGAGTCAAGCTCTTCCTGCGAGACAGACGAAATCTCGGGAAGCTCCTTTCCTGAGCTCGAAGCGTCCTTGCTATTTGACTTCACCTTTGAAATGCGCTTCCCACCCTTCGCCACCTTCCCTCGCATTTCCTTCGGCTTTCCCGCCGCCTCACTGGATTTCACCGACGGCTCCTTTGACTTTACCACAGTCCCCTCTTCCCGCCCGCTTTTCTTCCGAACCACCTTCCGTAGCCCATCTGTTCGATTTTCCTTACCGGCCAACGTTTCCTTCGACTCCCCCTCCCATGCAGCTCTCTCCACGTCTACCTTCACGCTACTCTCCCCCATCCCTACGTGCATCTCCCCCTCTCCCCCAGCTCTTTCCATGCCCTCCTTTAACCCTGCCGCTATGAGCTCATCCTCCGGCGCGTGCTGGCGGATGAGTTGAAGTCGCGTTTTCTGTCGTTGCAGCTGCTCGCGAAAGACGCTCATTTGCTGCAGCTCTGCGCGCTCCTCGGCGACGTAGCGGCGCAAGTCGACGACGGCGTTGTCGAGACTGGCAACTGCGTCAGCAATGACCTTAAAGTGCGGCTGCATCTGACGGCGACTCTCTTCGTCGCCGGGACGCGTGCGAAGAAGAATGAGTTGATTCAGCGTGAGCACGTCGCGGTTAAATGTAGTCTGCCACGCGGCGAGGGGGTTGGATGATGGGTCGGCCATACCGAGAGTGAGAAGGCGAAGGCGGCGGGGGGGCAGAGAGGTACGGCGGAAGAGTTGCGAGTGATAGGCTGGAAGACCAGGGAAGTGAGGGGTGACGAAAAGGGGCAATGGGGTGGCGGGGGCGGATAGTCGGATTGTTGGATTCTTGTGTCTCAAGGGATAGGGTCACAGAGGGGCGAGTTGGGTTCATGGGTCGCAATGACGTGATGTGCATTGCTGAAATTTCAAATTCAAAATTGTTCCCTCCGATTGGAAGTGTGCACTGTTCTCTCTGCAGAGCTTTTGCCCCCTCTACAAACACACCAGTGCAGTCAACAGCTCTGCGAAAACATCCGGGCGGTCAACAGCTCTGTAGAGGCATCAGCGCACAATTAGGCGATTTCAGCTGGGCGGTTGACCCACCTCACAGGCCCCATCTGGAAATTGTGCCAATTTACCGCCTCTTTTTAAACGCAAATCAACTGTCACCAATACCTCTCCACCATGAGCATATCGTACCTCGTCCTTCTACGGTGGCCTGTCTATTATTAATGTGAAAACGTTTTGCAACGTCAGAAAACGAGCAAAGAAATTTCGCTGAGGCAGTCTTTTCCTTCACCTGTAAACAAGGGTTTGAGAGCGCTCTCCCGCATTGGGGGAATGTCAAGACTCTCCTCTCTAAAGATTGCGGGTATTGGTGGTTCAGTGAGGATCACCTGTGCTCATATCACACCCATCAGTGGTTCATAGCTCATAAACTCCTGTTGAAAAGAAATGGCAGCCAAGTCTAGCAAGCTGTTCACGTCCAGCTCACGAGAAGACTCCTCCTCTTCATTCCCCCAGAGGTATCAACCATGCTCCGATACTGTACTACCATGGCAACTTCCTCTTTACACCAAGCAGAATAAAACAGCTTTACCAATTCTAAATACAACAGCCCCAACTTGCTCGTGCTCTCGAAAAAGGATGCATAAGCAGGACACACGAAGCCAAATGCGCACGCACTTAATTCTCAACTGCAAAAGCATCCAGTTTCCCCAGCTGCATGCGCAGCACGTCCTTCTCCAACCTCTTCGCATACGACCGATGCGATCTCAAATGCTTATCGAGCAGCGACCGCCCGTCATCCAGCTTCAATATATACGCCGTCCACGCCGCCTGAAAAACCTGCGCATGCTTATTGTACGTCGATCCAAGCCTGCTCGTCAACGCCCGCAGCGTCGTCTCATACACCTGCCTCCGCATCTCCACCTGGTCATGTAACATCGCCCGCCGATTGTCATCAAAGCCCCTCCTCCCTTCCGAGCGTTCCAGCCTATCGCGGTCCGATTCATACTCTGCCCTCGCCGCTGCTACCTTTTTAAACTCTTTTTGCAAGTTCCGAATCTCCTGTAGATACGCCTTGATCTGCCTGTCAATAATGTGAATGCTCGCCGTCTGCGGCGAGCCAATGGCGCGCGATTTGACATCCTCCAGCAGCCGATCAGCGCTGGACACGGTCGATTCCCCTAGCCGTCGCACCTCGTCATTGGAAGGATAAAGCGAGTAGAAATCGTTGGCGAACTTGCGTACCCCCGTGTATAAGCGGTCATAGTCGGCCGTGAGCGTCTCCAGTCCGGCCACGCACGCCTCCAATGCCGTCGCAACATTGCTCAGCTGAGTCTTCACCTTGTGGAATTCAGGGTCGTGCCCGCGCTCCCGTCGCAGGCCTAGTGGCGTTAGCTTGCGTATCCATGACGACATCGCCGACTCACTTTGAGTGGAAGGAATCTCCACGCAGAGGGCAAGCCCGGGGGTTGAGGTCGGCTTTGTGCTAGGAGGTAGAGCCGGGCAACAGGAAGGGTGTACGGGGGGACGCGCGATACCGCAAGAGTGGAGAAGGAGAGTCCTCAAGTTCAAGAAAGAGTCGGGACGGCAAGTGGAGAAAGAGGTGCATGTTTTTGAGTACCAGGATGACAGAAGGGGGTGAAGGAGGCTGATTTGAACGAGTAAAGCTTTGACGTGATTGGCTGTGCTGCTTCAACACGGAGCTCCGCAAAGAGTCGTTCTGTTGTTGCCGTGTCTAATACATCCAGCTGATTGGGTAAAACAGCAATATCTGTAACCGTCAGTTGTGGCACTACATATCCTTGACAAGTGACGTTCAGAATTTTATGGCGTCCTATTTTGAAACACATTATGATTTCATCCTTTCTTCGTGTGGAATCTCGAATATGTTCACCCAGAGCAGGTGTTCACCGAATCCCGCCCTGGTGAGGGCGACAAGACTGCTTCTTTCCTTCTAGCTCGAGTATTAGCAGATCCGCTACAATACTACCCTTACTCATCTGGCATGTCAAAGACTATGAAGGCTGTAACAGGACATTTGAACTCCAAGAAGTACTAAAGTACGGACGCTAATCGCTCGGTTTGTAGTTATGGAGATAAGGACCCTGAGTAATCCCTCTTCTGACTGCATATTTGGATTCCTGGCATACACAGCCGAAACCCCATATATAGTGCCATGGAGCCAACTAGTTGTTCTGGAACGGCCCATTCTGAGCATCTGAGTCTAGCAGGAGTGTAGTTTCCCCCACATACATCTTTTCAATGACAAAGTCTAAAGCTCGGATTGAGTTGACTTTGTCTTTGCTCTTTAATATCGAGGGCACGACTGTGTTGCAGAAAAATACAGGTAGGAGCGAAGGAGGAAAATGGGGAATTCTTGCTGTGGCATGATCACCCGCGTACATGAAGGTGAATTCTTCCACGCCGCTTTTGATCGCTCGCGATCAAGGATTACAAAAACGGAATTGAGTTCACAACCTGGGTGGTGACCGACTGTCACTGCCTTGAATGCCAGAACACCTACAGAAGCCTCTTAGCATAAACTTATGTCAAAACCAACCATGCGTCGTGACAGATACCCCTTCTTCTTTAGTGGACGGATGGCATCAAGTTGAATAGACAAATAGCTGTGTTCACGAAAGCTTCCGCGGGCATTAGGACGCATCTGAGTCTATATATGATGGCAAAATCTTATCAGATCCCTGCTGCACGTCATCGACAACCTTACTACCCTGAAAGAACGTGACATTCTTCTTTTTCTGAGCGCTAGTCAAGATTGCGTCAGGGGAATTTCTAGCTTTTCACGACTACAGTCAACAGTGATGGTCCTTTGCTGCTGCATTGATCTAGTCTCTTGTACACGTGCTAGCTTCTGCAGGACGATCGAGTCACCTCCGCGGTAGACGACAATATAACGAACAGATTGGCCTGGATGGTGACTCGGTCGTCAACATAGCAAAGCGGGGCTGACAGCTACTCGGACCCACGCATTGTCTGGTAGAGAGTTGCAAGCTATTGGGGAACCGAGTGGTAAGGAAGCTGGAACGCATATCATGAAGCAATTCCAAGAGACATGTGGAGATCAGAAAAGCTGCAAATTGATGTTTTGGGATTCGCTTATCCGCGATTGTGACAATCTCTCCAATCATGCAGAAATTAGTGAACGTCGCTTGCAAAACCCTCTAGTTTCAAACGGTCAGCTTCAAATTTCAGAACACATTCGAAGATGCCGAAGCCACAGACATTTTGAGGGCACATCAGTGAGGTTAAGGGTATGAAACAGCATCTTAGAGAACTACGGTACGAAAGCTCAACAGATTCGATCATGCAGAGTTGGCAGGCCTTTGAATACAACAATGTAATACAGTAGGCTGATGTGTTTCGGACATAGGAGTGGGAAAGAAAAGATGTTTAATGAATTGATTGCACAGTCCACTATTTCTTGTTTGTTGTCAAGTGTTTGAGATACATTGCAATAGACCTTCCAAACTCTAAAACTCAGACCCTGTTACAAAACATTCCCTGCAATTGTAGGAATCCAGGGTGGCATTGAAAAGCATGAAGTACTTGAGAACGAATCCAGAGATGACCTTCATTCTGGATATATCTAGTGAATATCCGATATTATTACAAAACAACGTGGAGTGCTTCGTAAGGTCGTCTATGCTCATACAGTACTAGGCAGCTAAACCTCCATATTCACCGATTTGTAAGCAATCACTCCACCCTTGCGCAATTGGTCAATAGCTGTACATTTCACCCTGCAGCATGCGTCTGCATCGCAATTCCACACGGGCGATCAGCACTAATGCGCTTACACTATCTCCATACACTCTCGTTGCAATCTCCCTTGAACCTATCTAAAGGCGTGGTCGGTTTTCGACGCTTCTCTATCACTTCGGATTTCGTGTTGTCTTTTGCGGTGGATTCGAATCATTCGTAGGACACCTAGCTAGTATCTTAGGATATGGAGCATCTTACGCATGACGCCTATTCGCTCCGTGTGATACCACGTTTTTTTGACTTGGAGTCTGTTGATTTTCATGAAGAAGTACAGCACTGCTGAACTGTTAAGAACTTGGAGTAATTCTGAAACTTTCGGCACATACGATAAGATATGGGACTCGTTGAAACCAGGATATTCTACAGTGAGATATTTTCGCAATCAGAAAGCATTGTATGTTAAAATGCAAGGACCAGCGATGCCTAGAGGTTTACTGATGCAGGTCATGCACAAGTATTTTGCCAAAACCGATGTGACCCATTACTATCAAGTCTTTTTTTTCTTTGAACCCACCTGGAGCATGTCTGGGTGTTTTCTCCACAATTTCAAATTCTCTTGAATGTGCTCCACCTGAAGCAATTGAAGCTCCTAGTAAAGACGAATATTATTAGGCCAGTAACATTTTGAATTCATCTAAAACTACTATATCATGTGAAGAAATATACTGTGACTAATTGGCACCTACCTACAAATGTAAAATATTAAATTAATGCCCTGACTAAAACAATCGTCGTACAAAAACTATGTCGTAGAAATACTGCAAAACAAGTTTGCAATAGCATTTTTCCGACCAATGATCCGAGAAAAGAAGCAAACAAATCGGTGGGGTACTCCAATTACCAGAAATACAAACCCACTTAGCTGGTTGATAAAGCAGTAAAACTCTACCCTGCAGAATCAGGTTTTTTTGAAGTCTTTCGCGAGTACTCCGTCGTGTCCCCTATCCCTGACCTTTTGATTATACAATTCAGGGTTCATTTTGTAGATATGCACATTTGGTAAGGATTCATTTTCCACAAAACGATACCATTGTCACTTGCATTGGTAGAGATAGCAAATCTGCAATATCTCCCATCATCCCAGCAGAATGGTTTTACTGGGTGTTTTGAAGCGATCCCAGCACGAAATGGTGTACACTAACAAGGCTCGGGGCCCTCCATAGCAGAGGCTTTTCTCAATCTTTGTTCAGAAAACTCGAGTGTTTCCGGCAGCTGCAGGAACATCGCATTTGCACCGAAGCGCACAGTTCCCCTCTCCAGCAAATACTTTCACTCTTTCTTACCTCTTGATTGGATGGGTTCGAAAATTATTTCCTCAATCTGTTCTATTCAATCTTCTTACATTGTTGGCGTGACAAAAGACAGCAATCACGATAATAATCTTGATGATGGTATAATATTGTGCAAAATGACCCTTGTTCTTGGAATGGGAAGCCTTGACGAGGGGTTCATTTTACTGATGATGAACTACCAAGCAAGTGCAACTTAACTTCGGTGTGTTTACTGCATTGCAGTGTGAAATACGAATTTCAACGCAACGCAGAAACCTGGATCCATGCGGAGAAAGGTATCCACCCCATCACGTTTTTAATTTTTCGTTGTAATATAAGTGTGATTGAAAAGGAATCTAATAACAGTTTAGACTAGCTTCAATGCATCGTAATCAGTTCTTGTCCGTCATTTTACTGTTTTTGCGGTCGTGCCACATCGCAGAGCATATACCATGCCATCATTCCGTTTGCGGGCAAAGGCCTTGATACTTTTTTCTAGAATGAGTAGACGTAGCAGTTTGTGTACGGTTCTGCAGCAATGCTATTATGACTACTTGCTTAGATTAGCACAAACGTCTGTGTTCCTTTTACGGGGTGTTACTGTGTAGACCAACTTACAAGTAGGACCTGAAGCTTTTCAAAAAGCTGTATCTCGCTAAAACTTTTCCAGAAAGCGTTTGCTGCGATTATGGCTTTAAAAAGATCGAAAGCCTTTTCCGTCATAACACGTATGGGGGGACAGTCTTATACAGTTTTGCCAACGCAGTGCCGTATTGATCTCTGAATGCAGAAAAATCTAATCCAGTAAACTCAGAGGTCTTTCAATGATACCGTAATGTTCTTTTCAGTAAGAGGCCAGTTGTTTGGGTTCAGTCAGTGGTGGACTGCCCTGGCTTACAAATGCGATGGACAAATAATGGCATATGCGGCAATGTAAGTCGGACATACGACAGGTGCAGTCATGAGTAGGTACTGCGTGGCTAATATAACCACATCATCGATGACATCCTCCATCACATTTACGAAATCCTGCTGTTCCAAAGGGTATACGGGTCCATCCATACACTTATGGTATATAGTAGTATTTTGGAGTGGAGCTTGAGCTGTATGATGTTCAGATATACCTCTCTCGTATATATACTCGAGGAATTTGCGTAGTCTTGGAGTCGATCCAGGGACGTAGTAGCTTCTCTCCCACCTTGCTTATTTGATACTGGCTTCAAGATGCTGCACTCATTCAAAAAAGGCTTTGCGAAAGCTACTGCATCAACCAGAGGTATCAATCCAGGCGGTGAATTTTTGGACTACAAAAATCGCCTTGCAACACTCAGGAAGAGCTTAACTTACGTAAATTCGAAGATGGAAGAGGCTCTAAAAAATTGGAACGAACAGATAATTGCCCAGAGAGCTTTTTCTGAACGATTTGCGTCAAGCTACCCAATCAGCGACGATGATACGCACAAAGTTGTCAATGAATTCGCGATCGGTTCGCAAAATGCGTACAATCATTTTCTTAGGGACAACAATTTCGAAGACGAATCCTATCGCAATATGCACGAGCAAGTCAGAGAGTATATCCAAGAAATTAAGAATGTCGAGGCGATGTACACCGAGCTTTTCTTGGCGAAGTCCGAAGCCGAAAGGTACCAGGGAAAGGTGGATGCCATAGACAGAAAGAAAAGAAAGGATGACTTGCGAAGAAGTAGGAACCTGCAGAAGATGGACCACGAGAAAACGAAGCTAGCAAACTTAACAAAGGAAGTTCTAATTAGTCAGAAGGAAGCTTACGCCAAAGCTCCCATCATTTACAAAGCCGCATTGTGTGCATACTGGTCAGCACACGAAAAACACCAACAAGTGATGTCAGAAAACATGGAAAAGACAACATTATTTGCTGAGGAAGCTGAGAAAGAACTCGGAATGCTAGACGTATCCCAGATGCTTTTGCGAAAAGTTGACCAAGAAGCCGGACTGGAAGATAGCGAGGTCTCAGACGAATTTCGAAGAGGACTGTCGGATCACGACATATCTCCGAGAAGGACATTTCCGAAAATTCCTTCCACATTACCAGGGTCTCCTCAAATCAACGCAAGCGCAACTGATGGTGCTGAGAACTTGCAAGTTGATATGGAAGTTGATGAAGAACCGCAGTCAGCAATTGCAGTCTAAGTTCGCTTCTTGTGAAGCTTTTATCACACAGTCTCCGTGGCAGCTTTTATGATGTCGTTCGGTTCTTATTCAGTTCAGGTCGTTGATGCATAGCATGTTTTTGAGTAAAATTGTTCCACCCCCTTTGTGCGATGCGGCGAACTATCGCTATTAGCGTCCTCGAAGTTCTCTGGGCGATGTCGACGTAAGGGCGTTGACCTGTTTATGAATACACTGACTGACGTTGGAGTGTTTTCGATGTGATTAGCGAAGAAAAGTTTTGTACTAGCTCTCAGTTTTAAAGAATGTTAGTGTAACGCTAAGAACGTTCATCCATGTCGTATCTGGAGATACACTCGTCAATCCAGTTGCGTCACCGCAGTCATACTCTCGCAGCAGAAGAGACTGGAATGTCGTCTTGATGTGGTTGTCTGCAGCCAGGATGTTGACAAGCACAGTGCCTTCTTCAGCTCCGTTGTGCTACTATTCAAATAGAACGAATAAACCAATTTTTAGTATACAATGTGCGCTAGCACACAAACAAAGCATGGAGTACTGAATTATCCCGTTGTTACGGACTGCCTCGCGCTGTTCAGTGTGTATCCGAAGTCCGAAGGGCTTAGCGGTCAAAATGCTAGTTTATTACTTGCGAAGAGCGCTTAATGCGAAACTGCACACTCTCAGGTCTACTTTGGTTGGGTGTTTCCGGAAGATTGAGGTTTAGCATGATATATGGCCACGACATCTTACTGCTCAAGGAGTTGAGATGCAGATCATGCAAATAATCGACTTCTCGATGACGTCCTGCATACGAGTGGTCCCAGTACCCATTTATGCACTTGCACAACGGCTCTGGTACGAAAAGCAAACTGTCATTATGTAACCAATTTCGACAACGGAAGAGGAATCGAGTGATAAGGTACGTGTAAGGCCATGCCAAAATGAGCATCCTGCAGTTGTTTCCGCTTTAGTGCGTGATGCTTCCCGATGAGGACTTTTGCAATCACAGAAAGATCGGGCTGCGAGAGCCATTTTCAAACTCATGCGCACATGTAATGTCTCTAAAGTTTCTCCTCCTCGGTGGATCCGATTCAATGGAACGATGTGCTCTGCCGTACAGGACGTACTGGTAAGACTGTAAATCTGAAGTCGTGCCTTTCATTGAGGTCGCAAGGCTAGAATGGCTGTAACCTGGCTTTTGATAGCACGATTCCAAAGGTTTGTTCTCCTGCGCGATTGCGACATTCAGGATGGCAATATCCCTCCAGTAGTACCCTTTGTAGGGGTATCCTGGTCCTGAAGATGATGCCATTGATTCGGGCCCAGATAAAACAAGCTGACTCGAGGTCAAGAAGCTCAATGAATTCATGGGGCAAACTCTTGTACATACCGAAATCACGTCTTTACTTGCTTGTGAGGGCGGAGGAGTCCCGCATGAACAACGAAAGGATAAATGTAAACTATACGAAAACTAGAAGCAATCTTCATCGTACTGTACGCGTATAATCTTCTCTCAGACAGTCAACTATTTAGCTGAAATCCCTCAAAATGACTCAGGTTTGACTGCTACCTTATGATACCAAAGTTTGACGTCACTTTGCCTTCCAGAAACAACTTCATCTTCGTGCTCTATCACACTCGTGCGCTGAGAGCCATGACTGAGTTTGGCCAAATGCTATTCATCGGTTTTCTGGTCACCTGGAAGCATGTACGTCTATTTTCTTGTCTGTAGCATTGCCCACAGTTAAGGTCTTGTATCTCGCCTCAAACCCAAGATTTTCATTTATTTGCCCTGCTGCTATCAAATTCGCTCGACCTGTGTGGCCCACTCGAAGCAGGTGAATCAGACAAGAATGGGGATGCCCACAGTGCATTGTGAATTTTGGTCAGTTCATCCATATTTCTCTGCAGGCAGAGGTAGATATATAACCACGCCTACGACGCCTAGCTACACAGCAAAACGGCATCCATAACGAATACCACACCCCAACCCACTCGAACAAACTCTCTGCATCCTCCGCAACTCAAGTGCAACATGTCTTCCACTACTCACAATGTCAAGAAACGCCTGTCCGTCATGGCGAAGCGTACCAGCACCATCGAGAAGAACATCTCCGCACCATACACGGCTGCTAAGACGCGCACGATCCGTGAGCGTAAGACTCTCGAGGAAGCCGTCAAGCTGATCGAGGCCTCAAACGAACCGTGGCTCAAGGTCACTGAACAGAACAAGAAATTTGCTGAACTTATTGAAACTGAGGCCCCAATCGAGAGCAGCTTGCATTCCACCGCTTCTCCGGCTGTGGCCTCAACCCGCGCCGCTCACATCAGTGCTGGCGAGCTCGCAAAGGAGCCGGTTGTTGCCTTTGCCGGCCACGTCAAAGCTCTTGTAACTGAGATGCTCAATGTGGAGAAGGATTTCAAGGTTGTTGAGACGGCGTTCAATGAGACGCAGAGGTACGAGAAGAAGGTGGAGAAGCTGACCAAAAAGGATAGCAAAGCTGAGAAGGCCCAGCGAAACAATGACAAGCTCCAGGGCGCTCGCGCCGCTTATGAAAGCAAGTTGGAAGCTGTTCTGTCACGCATGGAGCGCATCCACAGCAAATTTGAGGCTGGGATTCAGAGCGCTCAGACTGCGTACTGGGTCAGGCAAGACGGTCTTCTCAAGAATGTCGAAAAAGCCACTGTCGAACCGAGGAAGACTGCTAACTCGCTCAATGGTCCTGCGAAGGACCTCGGTGTGACCGCCGCGGAGGTCCCCATGATCAAGTCGGACGGTGAGAAGATGGAGGACAAGAAGGCGGAAAAGATGGAGGCGAAGATTGAACAGGCCACTGCCCCTTCAACTGCCTCTGCCCCGCCTACTGCCACTGCTCCGCCTACTATCACTGTCGCCAAGCCCGTTGCCGCGTAGATTGCGACACTCCGGATTGGATATGTTGCGATGTCATCGTGAGGAAAGGAACAAATTGACTTTTGACAACAAGCCTGTGCAAGCTGCAGTGCAGATACAACCACATACTCTTTTTTCGGATTTGTGAGTCCCTCTGCAATACCTTTGGGTAGTCTGCTTGAGAACAGACGTACCGTAGAACATGATGCAACCACTTGTGAAGTATGTTGATGAGAATTAAATTATATGATGTAACAGAGCCGTTAGTTTGCTAGCGATTTCAGGTCTTCATTTACAATAAATGCGTCCTGCTGTAATGCCCAACAAAGTTAGTTTTTGCGATCGAAAGTCGACAGATGTGGGAAACAGTAGTCTTCATCTCGTCCCCTCCAGCTAGTAACCTTGGTCTAGCGACCTCATTTAGTCGTGCAGCAAAGGTGGTGGATGTGTGTTCTTCCAAGAGCACTGTACAACTATTTTGCAAGAGTGACTTAAAACTCGAATATTTAAGAGAAATAGATTTACCATGTTACAATGCATCTCACATCAAAAATTAAAGTCTCTCCATTGCGGATGCCATTTTGACTTGAGATATGTGATACCACCCTTCGCCCCTTCGAACGCGGGGGTTCGCGAACACGGGAAAATATTCAGTGACATGTTTGACGTGGATAATGGATGGTTTCAACAGAGAAACTTGGAGACCCTACGCAAGACATTCTAGGTCTCCCATGAAAACCGTATGTTTCAACTCAGAACGAAGTGGAACGGTCAATCATACAGTCACACTCAAAGAGAGATTCTCTAACACGCCCCCCAGAAGAAGATAGAACACGTAGTGGCAGACCCGCACGTGCAAGTCAGCATTCAAGCCATAACATTACAGTATGAACCTATCAACTCGACCAGGAACCCTGAGAAGGTAAGCTACGGATTTGTAGTAGTCACAAGAGCACTTAGACATGACATTACACGTGTAAACATCTTTTAAGTGTCATCGGTACTGGTGCTTGCAGCTACCAGATCTTCTTCGAAGGCATCGAACATTTGGTCAGCTGGAACCCTGATGAACGCTATATCCAAATGTGTTTATGAAACAGAGATGCTACAGGGGTTTTTTAAGCAGGGTATACTGATGCGCGTGTCGTGCATGCTTGAGAACTGACCCCAGTGCGTGTGAATTCAAAACGGCACAGGCCCGAATGCCATAATGCTCGTTCCCATACCAATTGGGCATAAGCATCGGGTCCCATATGGACAGGTTCCACAGCAGAGGGACAGAAGCAATCTTCTTTGACTCTGTGCGCAACAGTGTATGCCAAAAACGAAACAAACCCTGCAGCTTTTACTGAGCATGGCCTGTCACATACTGCCCCCCAAAATGACCAGCCGTTGCATCTTACTCTCTTTCTCGTGCCACATGCGTGCCGCAAAATCATCACCTTTTTCCACAAAAAACTCCTCGTACGTCGAGAATTCAACAAGTGCGTGTGTGCAATGTAAGGAGTGCGGATGTCAGCCCGCTTGTTCCCCCACTTTTACAAGCAGACTTTATGCAGGGCGTGTCTTATTTCGACTCACTCACTCCATCCACTCATTCCGCAGGGTCAAGAGAGATACAGTATCATCATCAGTGAAAGAAATTGGTTGCGACTTGAGTGAATTGGCGATCTGTCATGTTGTGCACATCGATTATTGACCGTAAATGATGCGTGTTATGGTTTCACAGCACGCACCATCCTGAACTGCTTTCTGCGATGTGGTGATGTGGTGATTTCAGATGCAATCACATGGATGCATCCTCTACCCAAAGCAAAGCGGCTTTTGCATACTATAAAATCCGCGCTGATGATGAATGTCCATCGCACATTGCATCCGCGGTGTTCGCTAGTCAGCAATTTCTCCACCAACCACAAGTCTTGTCCACCAGCAACCGCCAAATATGGCCGAAAATAGATGTAAATTTTATGCGTTGTAATTTGCTGCCCACCACCAATTGCGATCCCATCCACCGAATCGATGCTTCTCAGCAGAATATTTGCCCCACACAATGCCTACCCAAATGTATCCCCTCGCCCCGCCTACGCGGGCAGCAATGCCCTCTCCCGATTCTAAACGAACTGAACGTCACCAAACACCCCTCGCTGCTCTCCTGCGGCCTCCCCTCCCACCCACTCACACGCCCCCATCACACCATCCCACTTTCAACACATTCCCCCCAGCGGCCTACTTTCTTCTGAATAGCCACCTACAGTATAACCCACACACCGCCCTGTTTTCCCTGCTCCCAGTAGTGCATCACCACAAACACCCACCCCTGGAGGCCACAACCCTTCAGCCCCGGCCTCTGGCGCCCGTAGCTTCCTGCCCCGTGATCTGCATCTCCCACCACTCTACCCGCAGGGACGTCTCCCCCCTGCACGTACACCGCTCGCTGGCGTCCCTTTGCTGCTGGAGGGTCCCATGCGGCCCCACGACCCCCAGTCGTGGGGCCCGGCTTTCGGCTGTGACATCTGTGCGGAAGGGGGTCTAGGGGCGTTGTGGACTCCTCCATATTTCGCTCTGGAGTGTATAAAAGCCAACTCGTGCCACCCCCCCCCGCTCCATCAATGGGTTCTGCGACTCACTCGTCCTTGCATCCACCACACCTTTAGCGATCCCGTTGTTCCCCTCACGCGCCCGCCTCTCTGCATACTTTATCTTTACTGTCTTTCGCACACTCATCGCTTCTCACTCTTTCTCGTACATCCTCTCCACACACTATCTCACCATGGACGCCGCCGCGCACACTGTGAAGAAGACGATCGCGGCCATGACCACGAACTCCAAGCAGCTGGAGGAGGGCATCCCTGCCCCTTATGCTGAACAAAAGGCTCGGGCGATCCGTGAGCGCAAGACGCTTTGGGATATGGTGCGTCTCATTGATTCGTCTGGAACCCCGTGGACGTCTCTTGTCGAACACCAAAAGGAGTTTAGCGACCTAGTGGAGCGCGAGGTGCCAAAGGATGGGTCTCTCTACTCGTCGGCGGCCTCGACGGCCAACTCGATGCGCGAGGCGCACAAGCATGTGTATGGAGGGCATGATGAGCGCACTGTGAAGATGACCGGGCATGCCAAGGCACTGGCTCTTGAGATCGAGGACATCGAAAGGGAGTTTAAGGACTTGGAGACCACTTTCAGTGAGACTCAGCGGTATGAGAAGAAGGTGGACAAGTTGGCGCACAAGGATGGAAAGGAGGAAAAGGTTGTGCGCAATACGGGCAAGTTGGAGGGAACGCGCGCAGCGTTTCAGAGCAAGCTCGATGCAGTGATTCACCGCATGGAGCGCGCGCATGACAAGTATGAGGATGTGATGGAGAGTGCAATCACTGCCTACTGGCTCAGGCACGGGTCGATGATGAAGATTCTGGATTCGCACAGTGGCGAGGCGCGTTCTAATGCCGAAAAGGTTCAAGATAAAGTGCTCAACTTGGATGTGTCGGGCCATTCGGCCAGCATGGTGAATCCGTCGGCACCCGCGGTTGACAGTCGTAACACCTATGATGCGCCTTCGCCGATGTCGACGTCGTCGTCGGTGGCGCCGACGCCAACCTCAGATGTGGGGAGCACAGACATGTCTGTCGCAGACGCGGCTTCCAGGGTTGCGGGTGCTTCAGGAATGAGCAGGCCGAAGGTGGTGACGACGACTGTGGTCGTGGACGCAGATGCCGTCAAGGGCGTGAACCGGACGTGAAGTGTCAATGGTCATTCTTCTGTAGTGACTGTCGGGGGGCATAGTGGTTGTGTAGAGTAATGAGAGGACTTTTCGTGTGATGGAGTGTGTAACTATGTCGACTTGATCCAGTTGATGGGCGGTGGTACTTTGTAGGAGGTTGTGGTCGGGTTTTCGCACTTGAAAATGTGTATCAGGCGCTGATGATGGACTAGTTGGAAAGCATTTAATAAAGTGACTTGACATCGAGTAACTAGATTGAAGGTTTTTGCGCAGTTGATGGTGCTTGTAACGCTGCATTTTCTTTTGTAGTGAGACGGGTTGGGTTGATTGCTGTCGTTGTGCTGGGGTTGCCATACCCGTGTTGTGCTGGCGAAAAGAGAGGATTTCACGTGTCGCAGAGCAGCCCAATCACATTGTTTGTATGTCTGTGCAGACTCTCTGGTTAAAAGCGGAAAGTTGGTGTCCGAAGAGTTTCGCTGGCAAGGCCTTCACCCCATCGCTTGATGCACAATACAGTATAATCGATGCTGGCATTCTCAGAATCTCCAATGGCATATATTTACAGTGTCAGACTGGGCAAAGCGTACGGCCCAGTATACTGTAGTGCAGTATGGTCACTTGTGTGCGAGATGCGCCGGTCGCACCCTCTGCAGCTCCTCAGGAGAGCTCCCCTGAACGCAATCCAAAGCAAAATGAGCTCTGTGTCATTGTTCCACCGCCAGCTAATTTGCAGCACTGGTGGCATACTGTCTTTCCCCATTTCAAATTTTTTTTACTCTCGCCGCACTCTGCGTCATCGTGCTGTCTCTCCTCTTATTGATTTGTTTTGATTTATTGCGTTTGTGAAGAGCAGGTCGTCTCCTTACACTCTTCGCTTATCACCACTACCGGTTGCGCCTCGACCCCCATGTTTCCTCTTTTTTTTTTTTTTTTCTCGTTTTCTTTTCTTCTTCTTCTGTTGCTGCCAACTTTCCTGCCCCACCGATAAGTCGCTGTCCGCACTCGCTGTCGCCCTACCGACTTCCATCGCCACTCCGCCACTCCCCCTCTCTCCCGGTCCCTTCCCATCCGTCATGGGGCTGAAGCATGCGACGAAGAAGCGTTTTGCCAAGGCACGCACACGCAAAAGCGCCATTCATTCTGGTATTAGCGCCGAGTATACCGAGTATCTTTCGCGTCTGGACCGTGTCACCCATGCCGTCAAGTCCCTTGTCACTCAAATCCAGTCTGTGTCCCAAGTATGGGGGGCCGTGGCCAAGCATCAAAACGCATTTGCCACTGCCCTGCTCGCCGCTTTGCCGGGGGAGGGCATTGTACGTGCACACGCGCGCGAGGTGGACGCTACCGTGCGCCATTTGCAGCGACTCATTCTGGAGGATGAAGGTGCGGCCGCTCCACATCGGAGGATTGTGGCGGTGTTGGAGGAATATCTTAGGGCAGTCGCGGCAGTGCAAAAGGAGTATGGCGCCGTGGAGACAACGTATACCGAGGTGTTGAGGTATCAGAGAAAGGTGGACCGGCTGCGCAGTAAAGGGGAGAAGAAGGCGCGCACGCTGGCAGGCAATGTGGACAAGCTGACGGCGGCGCGTGCGGTGCATGATGAGAAGCTGGAGACCGTACTGGCACGCATGAAAACCATGTATGACAAGCACGAGGCCGTGTTTCAGTGCGCGCATCACGCCTTTTGGATTGCGCAGGAGCTCTACTCCAAGGTGATCAACGACGCCACCAAGACGATCCGCTGGGAGTCTATGGCCGTGCGCGAGCACCTCACCAAGATTGACATCAACAACGGGCCAAAGCTACCGCCCATCCCGCGTGTGCACATGCTGCTGCCGCCCGCGTCCGCCACGGAGATTGCCAGCACGCCGATGGTCGAGCATGCATACAGCGCGGGAGAGGCTTCGCCGCAGCCGACGATGGTGCTACCGCAGGGGTATGACGCAGTATCAGGGGGGGGAGGGCAGGCGGTGCAGTACGTGTATAATGCGAACGGGGAGCCGGTGGGCGCTATGAGTGCGGGTGGGCGGGGGGGCGAGGGGGGAGGGTCTGGGAGGGGGCGGTTTCCGGTGGTCCATCTGACGCCGGATTCGCCGACGGTGAAGGTAACGCTGCCGCAGGCGGGGCAGACAAGGGGCGAGGAGATTGTGACGGCGGTGCCAATAGTGGCGTCGAGCGGGAATGTGGTGTATATTCCTGCGGTGCCGACAGAAATGCCCCGGATGCCACAGCTGCAACAGCACACGGTGAATTTTTCCCGGCCGATGGGCGTGCCCTCATAGGAGGAAAGGATCTGGAAGGGCAAATGGGGGGGGGGGGGGAGGGTAGGTTGTGGTTAATCGGGTTGATTTAGTGTCGCGATGTGCGTGGTATATGTATTGTCGGTGTGCGAGTGAGAAGCCAAGTATAAAATCAGGTCGAGAGGATTGCGCCATGTGCAAACTGTCGTGCATGCGATGAGGGGACGCCTGTTTCCATGCCTTCGAACCGAGGAGCAACAATGCGCACCGCTCCGCTAGCCCTCTTCATGCCGCCTTGCCCGCCTTTTTCTTTGCACGCTTGGGCTTCACCAGATTCTCCGTGTTGGCCTTGATCACTGTGAACAAGTCCATATGAAACCGCACCTGCACGCCGAACAACGCGCACGCAAAACAACGCCGCATTTCCCCCCGACAACCAGGTCCCCCAGTCAGAACCGGCCGCTTTCTTGCCCTCCGCTCTCACTCCTCTCCACACCCCCTGCCTGTTTTGATTCTCCGCGTCACACCGCGTCGGTCACTGCTGCTCCAATACGTACATGCTCACCGGCAGGCACAGCGCACGCGAGCTTGCGCTTTCCATCTGTTGCGCGCACCAGACATACAGGGCCCTTCACCTGCGGCCGCGTCGCATGCAAGTGAGGAGAAAAGTTTCAGCGTTAGCTCGCGTCTTCGTTTGCACGCGCCGCGCGTCACGGGGCGAAGGGAGAGGGTTGGTGACCTTACGTCGAGCTTGCTGCGGCCGGTCACGATTGAGCGCTCGACGCGCTTCATGGAGAGCCAGACAGAGCCTTGCGTTTTGCTGATGGATGACGAGGGGAGGGAGGGCATTCGGTTAGATCAGAACGGTGGAGGCAGCTCGAGTGGGGTGGAATGGGAGTGGGGGTGGTTAGCTTACTTGAGGGCATAGAGCTTGGAGAGCTCGGACATGAAGGCGTTCTGGTCGAGGTAGACCATGATCGGGGTGATTACGGCAAGGGGAGGAAGCGAGGACAAAGGTGCGATTGAATATGGAGGGGATGGGGGAAGGAGAGGGAGGTGAGTGTGCTCGAACAGTTAGTTTTATGAGAATAGGGATATACAAAATACGTGCCCGGAATGATTGATCTTTTCAGAGACTGTGCGGCAGTGCAACGACGCAATGCAATGCAACTTGTTTCCTCTTCTCTCTCAATACGCCACCTCCTCTGTGCACTCCTCTCAATCAAACCTTCACTCGCCACCACGGAACGTTCTCCTCGTCCTTTCTGACGCATCCAGCGCCTCATCTTGGACATGTCCTTCCTCGCACCATCGGCTACGTTATACACCATCACCATGTGCAATTGCCTCATCCTCCCCACATCCCATCTCTCTCCCACTGTCCACTCGATTGCATCTCGATTTCCAGTCCCCCTAAAGTGTCTCTCTGCCATCCGCACGCTCTCCACATCAGACTTGAATACCTTGACCTACTCCGGGGGGGGGGGGGGGGGGG
>JAUKWC010081381.1:0-30207 GCA_032356245.1 Endocladia muricata
CACGTGCGTGGACCGAACGTTGCGGGAGGAGCTCGGCGCGGAAAAGGTCAAACAGCACGGTGGTGCCCTAGTCACGAAGCCGGACAAAAATATCAATGAACATGTCCGGAGATTCTGTGCGTACTGATTGGAGCATTGCGGGAGTGAGGCGGCCTTCTTCGTTTCCGAGAAGTGGCATGGCGAGGGTCCTCAAGTGAGCGAGTTCGGGGAGGTACATTGTGAAGCCTTCCCTGAGAAGATGCGCCCCGTGTCTGTCGGTTAGGTTACTGTGCGGTTTTATGAGGCGACGCGGTGGTGAGACGGAGACAGCTTGAGTTAGAATTGCAGCATGGTTTTCGGCGTTCTCAACTCGCCGGCCGGTTTCGTCCATAGCTGTTGCCATTTGCTTGGAGGTGCGGCAGCGGTCTTGCATGAACGCAGTGTGAGCGTGTTCATAAACACCGGCATCTAGATGTTGCATGCCTCTGAAGTAGCAGATGTTATCTGCAAGGTCGGCGAGGAGATGAAATTTGAGGGTCTTGAGCGTGTTTGGGAGGTGTTCCGCCAAGATGTGGAGCATGGAGTCTTTGAGCGTATTGATACGGTCCTCTAGGTTATGGACCTCGGCGAAGCTCCAGTGCTTCTCAAGTCCCTGTCTCGAGCTGATCATTAGAACGTTTGAGTACTGAGCGCAAACAGATGCGAGGTGCGCCGAGTCAGCTTCATTACAGCAACGGTGTATGATTCCTACGAAAATTGGAAAGACTATGTGAACGAGCCTGTAGCGTTAGGCCTCCAGCATGCCACAGACTCCTTCATTTGTGTAGAGTCCTTTCAGGCGACTGCCTCTTTTGGAGGCGGAGAGGTTCACGTGTAGGCCAGGAACATAGAAGTTCCTCTGTATGGCAGCCAGAACTATGTCGAGCCCGCGAAGGGGAGCATTGCAGATGGTTCTGAACTGCTTACGAATGCTACCGGCGAAAGCTTGCCCTATGAATAGGACGAGGGAGTCGAGTGCAAGAAACATGCATGTCTCAATTAGCGTTGAGATGCCGAGGTGGAAGTTGTGCAGCGGTTCGAAACCGACCATGAAGTCCATGTCAACACGAGAATTGATTGGAAGGAGGGAGCATGTTTCCAGAAACGATGGAAACCTCCGCAGGGAGGAGGGGGCCACTGTTTGTTGTACCTATGCGGTGGCAGCTCGTGGCTGAGCTGGCCTGCCTAGCGATGCATGACCAGCGGCGTCGGCCTCGACGTCGCCCACTTTTCTGCGAAGATAGTCGTTGGACTGCGAGGTACGCGGTGGGAATGAGGCGGATGAAGTGAGGAGATTTGATCGTACTTCGCAACGGTGAAAGGGTTGGCTGGAGTTTATGCGTGATCCAGTGCCGATGATACCCTTTGCCTCGAGTATTGCGCAACAGTAGATGGCGTAGACTGGGCGAAATTTCCAGAGACGATGGTAGGCATGTGAGCGTGTGAAGCGTAAGAGGCCTTTTTCATACAGAGGCAATGCCAGATAGTGCACGGCGGAGTGTAGTATGGAGGTTTTGGGGTCTGGCGCGCCAGTTGTCGAAGATGGTGGAAGTACGCCAAGGTCTCTGTCGTCCACGGCGGGGAAGTGCGGAACAGAAAAATAGCCAACGACGGTAGGCCGGGACATTACGCAGGGACAGCGGAAAGTGGCATTGAAGTTAAGGAGAGTGATATGCACGGGATAGGCAAGGAGGGGGCGGTTCGTAAGTGTAGTGGCGGATTTATTCTAATAGATCTGTATGCAACCAACAAACATGTGGGTCCAGGACGTCCCGGTGTCACAGATGACACCCTCGACCTCGCTACACGTGACTTCTTCTTTGAGGTATTGACACACTCGTCGGTGCACGTCAGTCTGCAGGGAATGCGCTAATGAATGAGTGTCGCTCTGCGGGGGGTCAACACAAGGGCGGAAGTAGCAAGACTTCGTGTTAGCTCGTGCTACTTGCTTTCGCAGGATCTCGACAGGTTCCCGGAAGTAGGTAGCTCCGAAGGACGTAGCGCTGTGGTCTAAGACACAAGATGTAGAGAAGCCCTGATAGTGAAGCTCGTTCTCGACAACAGCCAGTGTGAGGGAGCGACACTCTTGTGAGGAGTGAATGTGGTCTCCAAAGCGCGCGAGAGAGAAATTGGGATCCCTCAGGGTAGACATGATCTCGTCAACCGTGGCTGGGCCGGCAGTCCCCTCTACTTCACGAGGAGAAATTCGGATAGACTGTATCAGGAGGTCGGTCTTACTTGTGGCTGGTTCTGCATCAGGGATACACAGGAATGAGAGCAAGGGAAGCAATGGCGCCAGAGCCTCAGCCGAAAAGGCGTTGTCATCGTAGGTGACAGGAGGTTGTAGGGCGAGTGAACCTTGCCGGGAAGTAGGAACGAGCTCGGCCGGTCGGTGTGTTCCGAAGTGACACTGTTACTCGTGTTTGGAAAGGGAGTCCGCGTCGGCGGACGAGTAGACGCCGTGCCGATATTTGCAGACCATACTGACGGCTGACAAAGGTGGCTGCGAGGAGAAAGGGTTGGCGGGACGAGTGGGAGAACGGGGAGGTAGGAATTTTTCCAATGGTGGAGCTGTCTTCCTGTTCTCGGTGAGTACAAGACGGTAGGTCCGCTCGCGAGGACTCACGCGTTCAAGAAACCTAGTACAGGCCTCGTGCACGCAGGAGTGGTCAAGGTGGAAGACGAGGCCCGCCATTCGACTAGCACGCAAGCTATTGGCTGTGTTGACAACAGAGCATCATGCATTCGCTGGCCGCTACTACAACGAGAGTTGGCAATCGAAGAGTGATGAAGCTGGAACCTCCCTAATCCAAAGATTTTCAAAGTGTCATACGGTCTCGTCTTTGTTTTCGGAAATGGATGGAGATGTCTACTGAGTGCAGTACGTGTTCTAGAATTACCCGTGGTTTACTACACATTTTGCAGGTCCGGGTCTAGTAGTACTAGACCCGGACTGCCACCCAGTGGACGGCCGTGTGTAGAATTACTACACTCGGCCGTCCACCTGTTGGAAGTACGAGTTTAGTAAGACAAGACCCGGATATCCACCTGTTGGAAGTCCAAGTTTAGTAGTACTGGATCCGGACGTCCACCTAGCGGACGTCCAGGATGCAATTTTACTGCGGAGCGTACTGCGACGAGTCGAAGTCCATTCATAGTTTTACTGCTGAACAAAGGCACTTTCAGCCGTTCCGAATGCAGTTTTGCTGCCATTGGAACTTCGAAATGTGCAGCTACGCGCGGCACTTACTGGAACTAAACCGAACGTTCACTGTGCGTGATGAACATCTGGTCTCGTTCGACTACATTTCCGTACTGCTACGAGAATAATTCTTCTAGATTACTCTGACGGATCTACGTTTTCACAATCAAGACCCCGAACACCTCTACTCCCTCGTCCTCTCCACCTCCAGCAGCCCGTACTCCCCGCATTGCATCGCGTACCACACGTTTCGCCACTCTTCGACGATGTCACCATCCCACCCACCATTACCTCCAATTTGTATACTACAACCCGCCATCACCCCCCCTCCCACAGCCTCTACACCTCCAACAGCCTGCAATCCCCTAATCGCATCGAATAGCACGCGCCTTGCCACTCTTGAACGACGCAAGCCCGGCCTGCCCGCCTTCCCTTCCAGTTTGTGCACCATACCCCACCATCACCCGCACTTCCTCACCCTCTCCACCTCCGACAGCCCCCACTTCCCGCATCGCATCGCACACCACGCGTCTCCGCCCTCTTCGACGACGCCTTCCATTCCGCCCAGCATCCCTCCCAGTTCGTATACCACACCACACCATCACCAGCCCTCCCTCACTCACTCCACCTCCCACAGCCCGCACTCCCCGTATCGCATGGAACATCACGTGCGTTGCCACTCTTGAACGAAGCCACTGGCCCATCCGCCTTCCCATTCGGTTTGCACACCACACCCCACCACCGTCCGCATCGCCCCGCCCTCTACACCTCCTACAGCCCGCACTCCCAGCATTGCACCGAACATCTAACGCCTCCCCACTCTTCAACGACGCCACCCGTCCTGCCTGCCTTCCCTTTCGGTTCGTACACCACACCTCACCATCACCCACACTCCCTCACCTTCACCACCTGCAACAGGGCGCACTCCCAGCAACGCATCAAACACGAAACGCCGTGCCACTCTTCGACGACGCCACCCGTCCCGCCTGCTTTCCGTTCCAGTCTGTACACCGCACCCGACCACCACCGGCATTGCCTCGCCCTCTCCACCTCCAACAGCCCGCACTCCCCGCATCGCATCACACTCCACCTCCAACAGCTCGCACTCCCCGCATCGCCTCCCTCGCCCTACAACTCGCCATTCTTCAACGATGTCACCGATCCCGCCCACGATCCCTTCCAGTTTGCACACCACATCACCCCATCACCCGCACTCCCTCACCCTCTCCACAACCAATAGCCCGCAATCCCCGCATCGCGTCGCACACGACACGTCTCGCCACTCCTCAACGACGGCTCCTGTCCCGCCTAAACCGTTCGCGTACGTGCGAATACAGTTTCCAATACGCGCTGCTTACCTTTGCACGCCGTCGCATCTCGAGAAAAAACTGTCGCTCGGTACTTTCTGTTGAGAGGAGGATACCTTTGCAGATCTGACGAGGTGGTGTCCAGCGTCGCTGCGGTTTAAATAGGGCATGTGGCAGGTTCTTGCGTTCCATTGTTTCGCTGCCGTGCCTTGAAAGTACCCTACATGAAATTACCCTAGACCGTACGAAAGTTTGAAAATCTTTCAATTACGGATATTACAGTATCACTGCTTTTCGATACCCACCTCTCACTGTATTACCCGCCAGCGAGTGCGTGATGTTCTCTTGTCGACACAGCCAATAATGTGCGTGTGTGTCGAATGGCAGGCCCCGTTGTCCACCTTGACCACCCTCGCGTACACGAGACCTGCACTAGGTTCTGTGAACGCGGATGTGCTCGCGGGCGGACTTACCGTCTTGTACTCACTGAAAACATGAAGACAGCTCCACCCGTGGAAAACGTCCTACCTCTCCGTCCTCTCACTGCTCCCACCACCCCTCCTCGTTGGAGCCATCCTTGCCAGCCTTCAATATGGGCTGCAAATTTCGGCACTGCATCTACTCGTCTTCCGATGCGTACTCCCTTTCCAAACACGGGCAAAAGTTTCACATCCGAAATTACCGACCGGCCCAGCTCGCCTCTACTTCTCCAAAAGGTTCACCATCCCCAGAACCTCCTGCCCACTACGATGACAACGTCTTTTTTGATGAGGCTCTGGCGCCTCTGCTTCCCATGCTCCCATTACTATGCCACCCTGATGCAGAACCGAACACGAGTAAGAGCGACCTCCTCATACAATCTATCGAAGTTTCTCTTGCCAAAGTAGAGAGGACTGCCGGCCCGCACACGGTTGGCGAGATCATATCTATCCTCAGGGATCCCGGCTTCTCTCTCGTCCGCTTTGGAGACGGCATTCGCTCCTCACAAGAGTGTCACTCGCTCATACTCGCTGGTGTCGAGAAAGAGCTTCACCATCAGCGCTTCTCCGCCACCCGTGTGTTGGACCACAGCGGTACGTCCTTCGGAACTGCCTACTTCCGGGACACGGACCAGATCCTGGGAACGCAAGTAGCGCAAGCTAACATAGAGTCTTGCCACTTCCGCCCTTGTGGTGACCCTCCGCACAGCGACACGCATCTCCTCGCGCATCCCCTGCAGGCTGACGTGCACCGACGAGTTCGTCAAAACCTCAACAATGAAGTCATGGGTAGCGGGCTCGAGGGTGTCCTCTTGGGCACCGGGACGTTGGGGACCCACTCGTTTGTAGGTTGCATACAGATTTATACGGATAAATCCGCCACTGCACTTAAGAACAGCGCCCTCGCTGCCTATCCCGTGCATCTCGCTCCCCTACACTTCACAGCAGCTTTTCGCCAACGCTGCGTAATGTGCCGGGACACCGTGGTTGGCTATCATCCTGTCCAGCTCTTCCCCACCGTGGACGAGAGAGACTTTGACCTCCTTCCACCTTCTTCGAGTATTCGCGCACCAGACACCGAAATCTCCATACTACACTGGGCCCTACACTCTCTGCTATCGCCCCTGTATGAAAAAGCCTTAGTAGGCTTCACATGCTCGGATGCCTACCCTCGTCTCTAATAATATCACCCAGTCTTCACCAGCTACTGTTGCGACATACACGACGCGAAGGACATCATCGGCACTCGGTCAGGCACAAAAACCGGTCAATCCTGCCACCGTTGCGAAGTAACTTCAAATCTCCTCACCTCGGCATCTCCAAGCTAATCAAGACCTGCATATTTCTTAGGCTTGACTCCCCCGTCCTATTCGCAGCGCAAGCTTCCGCCGGTAACAGTCAGAAGCAGTTCAGAAGCATCCGCACAGGTCGCCTTCGCGGATTCAATACAGTTCCAGTTAATATTCAGAGGGACTTCTATGTTCCCGGCCAACACATCGACTTCTCAGCCTCCGGAAAAGGCAGTCATCTGAATGGATTCTACACAAATAAAGGAGTCCGTGGCATGCTGGAGGCCTAACGGCACAAGTCCGTTGACATGGTCTCTCCAATTATCGCAAGAACCATAGACCGCTGCTGTGAAGAAGCTGAATCCGCGCCCCTCGCATCTGTTTGCACTCGGTACTCACACATTCTAATGGTCAGCTCTAGACAAGTAATAAAGAAGCGGTGGAGCTTCGTCGATGTTTACAACCGAGAGGACCGTATCAATAAGTTTAAAACGTCCAAGCTCCACATCTTTGGGGACCACCACCGGACCAGGCTCAAGACCCTTAAGTTTCATCTCCTCGCGCACCTTGCAGACGACATCCGCAACTTTGGAGGCCTACGACGTCTACATGCCGGTGTTCATGAACACGTTTACACTGAATTCAAGGAAGATTACGGCCACACCTCCAAGCGAAGGGCACCAGCCATGGCCGAACCCGTCCGCCGAATCCAGCACTCCGAAAACCTTGCTGCCATCCGAACTGAAGTCGGCTCCGTTTCACCACCCCGTCGCCTCACAACCCTGCACAGTAACCAAAGCGACAGACACAGGGCGCATCTTGTCAGGGAAGGCTTCACAATGTACCTCCCCGAACTCGCTCACTTGACGACCCTCACCATGCCGCTTCTCGGAAACGGAGAAGGCCGTCTCACCCCCGCGATGCTCCAATCACTACGCCGAGAAGCTCCCTAAATCTGCATCGATCTTCTTGTCCAGCTTTGTGACCAGGGTACCACTGTGCTACTAGACCTTGTCCGCGCTGAGCTTCTCCAGCAACATTCAGTCCACACACGTGACACTCTCGAAATTACTATCGTCAAATATGGTTGCACTCTCGGCAGCTTCTGTCCTTTCGTCAACGACTAAAATCCCGTCCTGAATGTCATTCGAATCGACCCGATGCAGAAACACGTCATTCAGCGCGTTTATGCAAACAGCCGCTTCGCCCCGACGAAACGGCAGCGATTCAGCTTTGTACTCCTGGCCCCTGGCGACGAAGAACACACAAACACTGCATGGGTGGCCCAGGTTTCGTCTATTCCTCATAGGCATGACCGTGAATCACTGCAACCTACCGAGTATGCGTTCGTTCGGTACATGGATTGCATCGCACCAATCGACACTGTTGATGACACCCCACGATGCGTTTGCTTGGGGTCGTCTACAGAAGAGACTGTAAATCACACTGAAAATCCCGTCTCGCTCCCAGAGATGTAGCGACGAGGGTGTCGAGCTCCTGTTTGTCCCTGGTTTGGCCTGTGCAGGGCGTCTCCTATCATTCGGACAGCTCACGTGGTGCGGTCAAATTTCCACATCCCCTCTTTCAATCCTCAGCTCCACTGGCTCTACCGTCGCTTCTACAGAAATAGCTTCTGCAGGAACCCTGATGCACGGCCAGGTCGACCTGAATCCTCTCCTCCAACGGACACACCATTCTCTCTGCACTAGAAATAAACACACGAGAAAACTACAATCTGTCTAGGGAGCTACCAACATACAAGTACGGTTTCCTCCCTTCTTTCTCTTCTGTACGTGGACAGTCAATCCGCCTCTGCTCCAACAACAGCGCGCGGGGAAGAATCCAGAGTTGTGGCCGGAGTCCGTGACAGGCCCGACGCGCCATCGCAAAGTTCATACGGTCCCTCGCTTGAGTCTGCAAGTGCAACGTAGCAATCTACAGCACCGCCAAATATGGTGGAGATGTTGCCCGAAAACCACCTCTGTCGTATCGCCACAGGGAATTTGTTGTCTGAATCCACCTTCCCCACGTTTGTGGCTACTCCAGACGGACCAGCAAGGAAATTCT
Organism: Endocladia muricata; assembly: GCA_032356245.1. Lineage (NCBI taxonomy): Eukaryota > Rhodophyta > Florideophyceae > Gigartinales > Endocladiaceae > Endocladia > Endocladia muricata. Next base: position 8,363 of record JAUKWC010081381.1, read on the forward strand.
CGCTATCCTCTTCACCAGACCATTCCATCCCTTCATTCGTCGGCTCAAGCCACGCTCCCTGAATCGCAGAACCATACCGAAACATCCCTTGTAGAACAATGCGGTATAGAACGCTGCAAACGAAGCATAGTATTTCCGCGGTTGCCAAAGACAAGTACTTGGAAAATATCAGGCTGTTAGTTCGTTGGCGCCGGCCGCCACCGCCATGAGCACACTGCACGATGGATCTGCCTATCACCAGCCAGGTGTCCAGGCGTGAAAGTTGCATGATGGGCCCGTACGCGGACTTCCCATCCTGTTGAGCATGTTACCCTCGGAACTCGTAAACGACATATCTCCGTAAAGAGTTTCGAAACAGTACGTCACCCTCGTCAAGATCACACATCTCCTTCGATAAAGAGCAATCACCGTATGCTAGGTCCTCGACCTTGCTGAGTCGCCACCATGAGAAGTCCGGAGTCCCTTGCTCCCCTTCTGAACTCACCAGCCTCCCCCACGCCTAACGTGCCTGAAATGAGCATTCCGCCCGGTCGCTGTCCGATACAAAGTGGTCTTCTGCGACATCAAGAAGAAATACCCAAACCATTAGAACAGCTTGTCCCTAGCGTTTCTCTTCCGCGCGCTCATCACATCAGCGATCGTCTGCCTCATCCTCGCACATAGAGCATAGTTTGTCGAAGCAGTCTCCTCGCACCCGCCGTGGGATTCGGCGTCCAAAAACGAGGATGACCGTTTCCCCGTGCCAAACTCTGCACGTACCATTCCAACCGAAGCTGTCGCCTCATCGTAGTAGAAACGCGTGTAGCACTGCTTACAATTGGCAGAAACCCACGGTGGGTTCGGCACGACAGTTTCCAGGCCGCCCGCGGAGAGCTCCCCCGCCAGGCACGGCTCACTGCGACCCGCCTAGCTCGTGATTGGAACAGAACTTGTTAGGTCCAGCTCAGCAGTTCTGCGGTGGCACCATCGCAGAATCTACTTCTCGATGGCCCTGGCAATACCGCTGTGTTTTGCTCCCACTTGTGTCATATGCTTGCGACTCCGATCACGTCCGGCTCCAGCGCCCGGTGTGCTCTACTGGGTGCCACCAGAAATCCCTGGAGCCACGCGTAGCCTCTCGTACTCATGCTTGAAATCCTTAAATTACGATTTGTAGTCGCAGGAACTCGTAAAGCGTTGCCTGAGTCGAAACCCGCACCTCAAGACGCTCATGATCGGCCTGCCGTAGCTTTTCGTTGTTGTCGTTGACCCTTGTCTTAAGACCAGCAATCTCTATCTCCTGCATCCTCACCTTGTTCATCTGCCCTGCAAGCATCGTTTGTAGCTCGAACGAGCTGTATGGATGGAATCTAGCGGTTGGGGCCTGGAGAGGTGGTGAGAAGAGCTGACCAGAGGAGTGGTATGAAGATGCTTCGAGTCGAGTAGTACAGCATCGAGCATATGAGTTGGCTGGTATTGCAGTATTCGACACCGAAGGACCTTCTGGTGGACCAGTTCAGCGGTACTTGCCAGACTGGAAAAGCATATCCGGGGCTTCTGAGACATCGCCGTTTCGTGGGGTGCGACAATGATGACGACTGCGTCAGTCAGGCTCTACCGAGCTTGGTTGTGGCGTTTTGCGAGAGTGTTCTGAGCACCGCGTGCGACATTGGTGGCTCACCGCGGGTTATGCAGCTTGCCACGAGGTACTTGGCCGGCGTGAGACGGAATGTGTCTGCTAGGACGGTGAGCATTCCTGTGGATACTCGTGCAAGGTGTCGCCGGTATCAATACCGGCTGGACTACGTAGTTCGGTTTATTGCGAACTACGCTGAGGATTTCATGCTTTTCCGGTGCTATTAACGAGCGTCGGTGGGCATCTGGCCGGCAAAGTACCACGCCCTGCCGGACATGCAAGACTCGTGAAAAATACGGACGGTGGAAGTGATCGCAAGGTCTGTAGCGGTGGGTTTGTCGACGGTGATGCACGACCGTGCGGGACGCGGAGTGTTTGCGGACTAGGTCTCCGCGAAAGCACAGACACTCCCCCCCTTCTATAGGACGCTCCTGTACGCGTACTTGCATGAGCGCATGCAGTAGAAGACGAAGATCTACGGAGTTGGAATTCTGAAAGTAGAAAAAGAATGTTTTAACCTGGTAGCCCTTCTCGTGGAAAGGCGGGCGGAGTCACGTGAAGTTCTGATGCATAACTTGTACATCGTACCGGCACCACTTTATGTGGTGGGGTTTGTGAATGACGCTCGGTACTTGCCTGGGGATGAGGAGGAGCGAAATAGAGGTGCTTTTAGGGCGCAAGGCGCAGATGTGAAGTTTTACGAGGATCGACGGGAATTGTCGCAGAGAGTTCAACGTTGACTACACACAGTTACGATCCGTGGGACGCGTGAGATTCTGAGCCGCAAAGAGATATTCACAAAAAACTACGGGAAAAAATTCAGCTTTTAAGTTCGTAGTAGGAACTTCCAAAATAGTGCACAGGTAGACAAACTTGAATACTAGGTGCCAGTTTGAGAACCAGTTACGGAAAGCAAGCCACACTTTAGCGGCTGAGAAAGACTTCGCCTCACCCACAAGAGAGGTCGCCCAGAAAAGCGGGCAATTTCGCGGCCGCTATAGAAGGAAAAAGAGGTTTGAGTAGTCATGAAAATTTAGAGTAGGGGGTTTTGACTAGTGGCAGGGGCTGAAATCTACTCATGTGAAAACACATGAGCAGATGGATGTGCGACATTTAATCTATAAAACAACGTCCATCTACCCATGCATTTTTACATGCGCAGATCTCAACCCCTGTGATTAGTGACACCAAACCGATATAAAAAATTACTTACTTTTCAACGCCACGATATACACTTGGTTCACGTCGTTTCTACGCTCAGTGTCCTACCTGCAAGAGCGGCTCAGTAGCCGAATGGAGGGTGTCACTAGTAACACAGGCTAAGATCAGCACATGTGAAAACACATGGGTAGATACATGTACAAACTTTAATCTGAAAAACAACATCCATCTACCCATGTATTTTCACGTGGGTAGATCTCAACCCCTGTCACTAGTGACATGCCACAGATCTTGAACATTACTTACTTTTCGATGCCACGAGGTACACGTTTAGAACTTCTCTCTGACGTCGACTCGACGTTCACTTTGCTTCTACGTATCGTGTCACACGTGGACGAGCTACGCAGTGGCTGAATAGGGACGTGTCACTAGTGACCGGGGCTACGATCTACACATGTCAAAACACATGAGCAGATGGATGGGCGAAATTTAATCTGGGAAACAATACCCATGTGCCCATGTACTTTCACATGTGCAGATCTCCGCACTGTCACTAGTGGCAAGCCACCGATCTTAAAAACTACTTACTTTGAGACGACACACTAAATACGTTTAGAACCTCTTTCTGACGTCGACTCGAGGATCACTTTGTTTCTATGCTTCCTGTGATACGTGCAAGACCTATTCACCACAAGAAGTGTGTGGCTCCCATTTTACAGGTGTGAATTGTAGCACCGGTACAGTAAGGGTGGAGTGAGGTGTTGGCGTCAGTAATCCCGACATGCTTCTATCGATAGGTGGCCGTACAGCGTAGGAAGATCGTTGTTCCATATGATAGGATGCCGACTAGACTGTAGGCCTCAGCCTTGCGCTGCAATTGGCATCACCTCGGTACAAACCATGCTGTGCCAGATGTATGAACTCGTGCACACATTGCCAACTAGTGACGGAACGATGCAAAAAGCAGGCTCTACTACACTAACGCAACGCGAAGGACGGAACCACTACGTTTGAGCTGTGCGGTACAGTTAAACGTCTTATGTTCGGCACGCACTAAAGTGATGCCGTCCAGCAACATTCGTGCATTGTCCCACGCCTTACGTAAATTACAGATTCATCCATGTCTGCGTTCCAATATATTTACAATACTTCCCGAGAACTCAGCGCAGAGTATGACACATTTTGTCTTCGCCATAAAACACCCGCAAAGGTTCTGGAGGAGCGAGTGCAGCCGAACATCACCGAGCATATTGCTCAGGTTCTTAGAGCCGCAGATACCGCATATAGTGCGCAGCAGTCCTCAGTGCAGTTGCGCGGAGCTCGTTGAAAGGCAGTCCTGAGTATGAAGGGTCCAAGGTAGGCCTATCCGCATGGGGCAGGCTATACGCCATTATGTGACATTGTGGTACGTAAGGTCAGATGCGGACCTGCAGTGTACTGCACAATTCGCAATACGAGCTGGATGTTTTACTAGGAAATGAACTGCGGGTAGTGGATGCGGGCGTTACCTGGACGCCGCAGTTGAAACTATTTATTTTTCGGAAGTCGGCGTCCGTGCGAAAAACCGCCGTACTACACGAACTCCATGTTTTGGAATGCCACGGAAGTTAGCATTCCATGGCATTCCAAAGTGTCCGGGACGGGTGGAAGGATTCCTAGGCTACTGTACGAGGTGGACATCCGCATCCATTTCCGGAAACACGGACGCTATGGTAATTTCAAGGCCCGGCGACGAAACTGTGGAACGCACGAGCCCGCCACAGGCCCGATTGAAACGGCAGCGACGCGAGACGCCACTTCGTCAAATCTGCAAAGGTACCCTGCCGTCAACAGAAAGTACTGAGCGACGACTTTTCCTTGTGATACGACGGCGTGCACAGGCCAGCAGGGCGTATTCGAAACGGTACTCGGACGGGCGCGAAGAGTTTGGGCGGGATTCGCAACCTCTTCGGCCACGTGCGAGTACCGCATCCAAGAGGTGATTCGGCGGGATACACCATGCATCCCACCCAACCTCCGCTTGGGTCCGGTACTCCCACTACTCCCGAACCGAACCACGATGGTGTCGTTGGAGAGTGGACATACATGCGGCGTGCGGTGCGATGCGAGGAGTGCGGGCTTTCGAAGGTGGAGAGCGTGAGGGAGTGCGGGCGATGGTGAGGTGTAGGGTGCACACTGGAAGGGATGGTGGCCGGGATCGGAAGCGTCGTTGGAGAGTTGCGAGACGTTTGGTATGCGATGCAATGCAGGGGGTCGGGCTTTGGGAGGTGGAGAGGGTGAGGGAGTACGAGTGATGGTCGGATGTGGTGTGCAAACTGGAAGGGAAGGTGGGCGGGACGTGAGGGGTCGCTGAAAAGTGGCGAGACCTATGGTGCGAGATGCTGTTCAGAGAATGACGGTCTTTTGAGGTGGTGAGGGCGAGAGAGTATGGGTGCTGCTGGGGCATGATGGTGAAAACGTAGGACCGTCCAAACACTCTAGAAGGACTATCCATGTAGCAGTACGGAAATGTGGTAGAACTAGACCAGACGCTCACCGCGCGCAGTGAAAGTTCGGTTTAGTTTCACTAAATGCAATGAGCAGCAGTACCGCATTCAAAACTGCGAAAAGTGCAGTTGTACTGCAGTAATACTATGGATGGAATTTCACGCGTCGCAGTACGCTGCGCCGTACAAATACATCCTGGACTTCTAATGGCCGCAGAATATCAGCTGGTATTACTAGGCGACAAATTTCGAAAAGTGCGGTTCGAAGTCTGGTATTACTACACCCGGACGTTCACTTGGTGGAAGTCCTAGTCTACTAATACTGGACCCGGACGTCTACTTGGTGGAAGTCCGAGGCTAGTAATACTAGACTCGCACGTCTACCTGGTGGAAGTACCTATGTAGTAATACTGTACTGGACCTGGAACTGCAACATGTGTAGTAGATCACGGGTGTTACTAGACCTCTTAATGCATTCAGTGGACGTCCGTATCCATTTCCGGAAACACAGACGATATCTTGTCTGTTATTCAGAGAAAAGCATACGTTTGGAAGTGGTTCGGCGCACAACTTCGAGCATGTCGCGACTATAGCACTAGATTGCACCTCATAGCAGCAACGAATTGCACATGGGCAAAGACGATCACAGTAATAGCAGACTCTCAGAACGAACAGCCTAAAACTACGCAACATATTCAAATGTCATGCCCGATCTGTACCAGCTTGTCTCCATATTACCGCGACGTACAGTATCTTGCGAACGAGTCGACATAACACCATGCCGAAGAAACTACTACAGCGGTCGAGATTTTTTTCCACTTCGCCATCTTGGATAGAAATCTGTTGCGAATATATGCCCAGCTGAATCGCAATGTATCTGGAGACATTCGTAGCAGATTTAACGCGCACCTATCCAAAAGAAGCTGACATGGTGGCGGTGTGAAGACGGGATACTGAGAGTATGGAATAGAAATGTATAGTTGCTACAGAACTTCAAGTGCCCCATTCTCGCATAATCGCACTATGTGGTTTCTTCATTACTGCATTGTTAGGCCCTTCATATTCGGGGCAGATAGATGGCGATATGGCATACATATGTGACGATTTTTGACGTAATCGTCGCCGATTATATCCTAGGCAATCGCCACTGCGCTATAGAGCTCACTCACATCTCCATGCTGTTTATCGCCTTTGTACACATGCCTCATCGTTCGAATCTAGAAGTCGTTTATATTGGTCAGGTCTGGAGACACAGCTGCCCAGTCAATACCTTTGACAGTATGATCCGAAGGTCATTTTCTCTTGTAACTCGTTCGCTGCACGGAGTTACCATCATTTATGAGCGACCGTTTCGTACAAAGCGTCGCAAAAGCGGTCGGCAGCAGATCTTTTCATCATATACCGCAGTGTCCTTCCAATCTCATGTTGCCCTCAGCTCCCAGAACTTCCAAGGTACTCAAAGAGGGCACTGCTTTCTACACCAAGCTAGGATCACCGCCCTATTGACATCTAGAGTAGAATACCGGTTCCAACCTTATGCGGTGGCAGCAATAAACGGTTCCGTCCAGCCAGTCCGGTTCCCGCTCCGCCTTGTCCCTAAGAGCAACCAAACGCCAGCAGAGAGCATCTAATTCGAGCTTCATTTAGGCAAATGTTACCCTAAATTCTTGTTTATTCTTAGAGGACGGGGAGCTCGCACTCTTTATCCACAAGGAAGGCAGTTCTTGTGAGTGTCTGCTGAATGTTTCTGATGGCAACCTCAATTATGAGTGTATCGTTCGTCTTACCGGCGATTCTTTTGGTATTTCATAAAAGGGGGATTATGCACCACACAGAGCAGGCAGATAGTTTTCTGTTCCTGGTCTTCCATCGACTGTCCGTCAAACCCTCTCGTAGACCCCTAAAAATCCTCACGATGTCTTTGGAGCGACTAGGACCCTCAGATATTTCTAGGACTTTCATGCTGTCAGAGCCGTGGCCAGCGATGTACTTCTTGTCGACTTTACCACACACTGAAGCGGGAGGCGCTTTGCAGCGTGGTTCAATGGCTTTGGAATGCGCCAGGTGTCTACATTGTATGTATGCCAGTGAACACAATGATAGAACATAAGATTGTGATACTTTGGGACGTAATGCATGCATTTAGCTCGAAGTACCTTCAAACCGACGGAATTCTACCCATTACCTGGGTCTTTCGTATCTTTGGTTTTACGATAGGACTCACCCTATACCTGTCGTGGGCCATAGTGCATACAACAGATAGCCAAAAATATACAATCTGTTGGTTTACAACTATACGTTCTCTCAGAAGTGGCGTTACACTACCACTAGTCGCCTGTACCTCTCTGTTTATCAGCACAAAGGACCAAGCAGCCACTCTACGTCAAATTCCGTACGTTTTGTAGGATCTCGGAGGGGATCATATTCCGACCCCTTTAGAACGATGTTTTTGAAATCAGCGATATTGGTGAGCTCGTGACAGTTAAAACAAACATCACGCACCATGAATCCCCATACATTCTATGTCTAACTTACTTTCGGCCATTCAGCTGTCCGGTCCGTTACAAAGATACCTTCCTCTTCAAAAAACAGTTTCACCATATGGGCTCTGCGAATTGCCGCTCCATTTTGCATGAATACTCAACCGGGGCTTGGTTCCTGGTCACCCAAGAGTAGCAAATAAGGTCGTAACGTGTCGACATGGACAGTCGCACCATGATTACCACTTAAGCGTACCGCCTTTCCTTTCTTCATTCCGCAGAACGCACCCCAGAACATAACTGATTTGTCTCCACTCCATCAACGAAAAAGGATGCGTTTCTCGTTTAGTGGGTCATGCCAGTAGGACTCAAAGCCGTCTGGTCCTTCAAGTTGAAACCACTTCTTGTTGGATCAGATGACTTCTTACCAATCGTGAATGGACCAAGGGACAATTTCCAACGCAATTCTCACCCGCACTACAAAGTACCTCGACAACTTTATTGGGACCCTGACCATCTTCTTCAACTTTATTTGCGGGTCCTTATTGAGCATTCAGCGTACAGTTTGAGAGGAAACAGGAAGAACTAGCCCCTTGCGGAGAGGCTTTGATCTTTTAGCACCGTTCGAAGAAGCCCTGAACAGATGTCGCTTTTCGGCTTTGCACATTCTCTTTGGCCCCTCTGTATATTCCTTTTGTTCCATTCGACGCAGAGCTCCTATGATAAGCAGACAACATGTTCTTGGAGCGCCGTAGTCGTCCAGTGATACCACATATTGTCTCTCCCCCTTCCCAGAGTATCAAGATTAGGCCCTTTGCCTGCTCGTTCAGAAATGTTCCTTAGCCCATTGCTAGAGTGTATTGACCGATTATTCTATGGCATATTGATCTCTAGTAGCGTATTGAAGGCCCACGATGTGTGTACACGATACCAACGGTTCGCATTGTTCATGATTGGGGCCAAAAAGGGATTTGTTGCATGGCTTACCTATCTTTATGACCAGACGTGAAATAGAAGATAACGTATAACACGAAATCTCTTTGTCTCACTACAAGTCCGTTTACTTGAGAGTAATCAAGCGCACACGTTCTCCGAAATTCAGCAGCTTTTTATGAGCGACGAAAGTCTCAAATTTGGGAAATCCGAAATCGTCCCTGTTCCTATCTCTATAGCTACTAGTGTACCTACTCGCAGTATCCGGCCTTTTTGATAAGTTTGCTTTCTGTTTGGCGGGGACTTTAGAAACAGTACTGTGCAGAATTTGAACTTCGTTACTTCATTGAAATTCATTTCTTTCTTTTGCGTTCAGGAAAAGCAGCTCTCCTTTCATACTACTGTATTGTGATTCGACATGCAGACCGTGTTTCTTCTCTCGCTTACAATGGGGCACATTATGCAGGAATAGCGGAATAAGGACGCTAGCTATTTATAAAAAGAGGTAGTGTCGATTTACTTTTTCCGACCACTGTAAGTCAAACGGCGAATTACTGAGGTACTTTGCACCGTTTGGAGGTAACAGTATAGCCCGTACATTAGTATCCTGCGTACCTGTACTGCAGGCGTCGTCCTACACGGGTACAGGACATGCACAATCGCAAGCTGGCTCAGTCGCTCTTTTACGATTATAACTCACAGAACTGCTCGAAGGCCGAAGAGGTAACATGCCCTGCTCTGTGTTGATTGCCAACGCTAGGATTAACGCTTGCACTAACTTATACTGTTGTACTGCTAGACATTGGGCCGGATCGCGTGTGAACACGTCGTGGATCTGCTCGGTGCACTCCACAGCGCTCGTGTTCTTTGCGGGATAGGTCAGCACATTCCGGTTTTTGCGTTGTGGTGTCAAAATTCTACGATTGACGTCGTTGTGACACGATCTTCCAAAAATTGTGCATGTACCTCAATGCACAAATGGATCTTGAGCCTATAAGCCGGACAGCGTGTTTGCGTGAGTCTGAGCTTTCCCAGTACGTTCACCAACTCCCGTGTTTGCGGAAGTCACGTGGAAGGGCAGTTTGGGGTTGTGAGCAACGGTAGCAGAACCCGGAGATCTGCGCTGCGATATAGTGAAATCCATGAATAGGGCATGCACTGGCGCTAACAGCCGTACTATTGCGCATACAACAAAATCATGTTTGCTCACTTTTGGGCCGCGATGTGCCGCTGTGGCTGGTGTCTCGGGTCCGAAGATTGGCAACATTGGGAGTGCAGATGGGTCGACAGGCAGATATTTGTACATCGCGTCACTTCTTCCGTCTTGGCCGGGCTTCGTCCTTTTTTCTACTTTGGGACCCGTGGAATCCGACGACTGTGGCAATCGAATTTAGTCCGTGGGCTTTGCGTCTATATACCAGTGACAGTTGTGATTAGCTTTACCGCCAGCGCCTCTGAATATGCAGTGCATTGAATGTGTCGCATTTGCATTGTCTCTAGATGGTTTCTCAATGTGACTCAGTCGAGGACGGTTTAGTCGCTACTCTGAGGACGTGTGATCCCCCCCTATTTTCGGACCGTGTTCGGCGCTCGCCCGTGTGCTACTGTAGATCTCGCGATTTAGTCGCTTTTTTTCTTCGTATTCGTCTTCTTCTGTGTTGATATCACTCGTATACTTCAACCCATCTTACCATCTTCAGTTCAAAGGTCACAACGGTCTCGAACGTTTTAGTGCGTAGTGCATTGAAAGTTTTCACATTTCCGCATAACTGCTCTAATAACCAAGCCCTCCGTGAATAGGAAGGCGTCCTCATTGACAACTACAGGACCCCTGAGTGGCCTGGTATACGTTTTCTTCGGACTACTGTGTTGAGCATTATTATGCACGGTATGGCGCTATGTATTCCTGCACTTTGCAATAGACAAGTGTCGTGTCTCACAGAGAGATATTGCATAACTCCCTGATAATTCCTGCCGGGTCACGTCCGATCTATCGCATGCAAGAGTAGGACTGTCTACTCGAAATTTTGTCGGGACTGACGGTGTTTTGAACGGCCAAGTCGCTCTTTTCGCTGGATGGGGCTTCCTCCTGCTCACGGTCATCTGTTGTAGTTGATTCTGATTCCTTGTTTGCGAGTATACTCCGATCTCGTGTATGTGCAACGATTCTCTACTAGTTTTGGCGATAGTCGATACTGTAGTACGAATGACAAAGTCACTCGTCCGCCAATAATCAGGTGCACTCACCATGTGGTCTTGTCAAAAGTAAGCTCGAAAACCACTTTTCGGGTTTTGTTATTATGCTATTAAACAAAAGTGTTTCCCGAACCTTCTGCACTCCCGCGGCCAATTTGCCTCGACGTTTTTCGCTTGCATTGGCTTTCCCGGACTTCTCGTCGTCTACATACGCGCGATCTGACCTCGGGTAGCGCCTATGGTCTGATATCATAATAAGGGAAGGCTTCGCGTCCAGTCCTCGTTTGTCGTTACTTATTACTTGTAAAACTTCCATGCTTCTGCAGGCAGGTGGTTACAGCTGTTTCGGTCCGGGAGAAAGGTGTCCATTCTAATGATTGAGTAAAATGAAGGGATAATTGGCGACGAAGACATGGGAACAGGAGCTTGAACTGACATCCTTCGGCACCTCACGTGATCGGATACTATACTGGAAGATTACATAACACAGGTGTCAATCCCAGTCTTATCAGTCATCTGAAACAAGAAAGCGGAGTCATATTACTATCGTGTCGATGAATCTGTCGGTTCGACCGTTGGTTTGCGAGCAGTGTGACTCCGTAAATTCGTTTATCAACACTTACGGTATCACGAACCGCTTGGACCCACTCGGGATGCAAACTTTCTAACAGTGTCTGATAGTCCTGATCTTTGTGTACAGATTCAAGAACCCAAGACAGGAAAAGTGCCATGGTGTCAGCATTTGGCGTCAAATTTCCAAAACTACACAATGTCCGCGCTTCAAATATTGGACGATGGTGATAGGAATATGGTTCACAACACAACATTATGGTCCGCGGCAAGGGCCGAAGAAACCCAACTGTGACACTTCATGGTAGGACTTACGCCATGACTATGTTCAGTTTTGATGCATATCGCAATAGCTTTACGCTGTCTCGTGCGCAGTTTGCGCAGACCCGGATCATACTCCGCACGTCCGAGGGCATCAAAGCCAGAACAAATACATTCGGCCGGTGTAGAACATTCCTATTTCTCGTGAGTGTACAGGAAATGTAAATTTGTGGATCATACGACTTGCTTTCTCCGGCAATATCTACGAAAAGACTGCTTACCAGGTTCCGCTTCGGCGCGCGATGAGGACTGGAAGCCACTTATTGCTATCTATGTGTTACTATGGTAACGTCAACCGAACACGGAAAGTCTTCGCTTGGTAGCTAGAGTATCAGCGCGGACGTCAAACCCACACTCAGCTTGCTGAACGAATTTACTTTTTACCAGTCGAAAGAACAATTTTGAATAGATGTCTCGGCGTGGTCGGTCGTGCTTGTCGGCTATTCGGCCAAGTTGGAAGATCCCTTCACGAATCATCTTTTAAAGTTATGCATTTCAAGGAATGAGCACAGCTGCATTTTATTTACGGTAGCTCCGCTTCACGTCTTGTCGTCAGGTTCTTCTGAGAAACCCAAAGCACCCCTGACTTACCTGTATATCACAGACAGTCCACGGGCATTTTGTGGTGTTACTTTTCTCCACCTAAATATTCGAACCAGTGTTCTGTAGAACTGTAAAGAATCCCTAAACACGCACAATGGACTAGTAAACGAACCGCGAGATTACAAATATACCTTTCTGGTAATTTGAGCATGAACGCCATCGAAAGTAAGTCGTTAAGATTCTTATTGTGTGCTGGAATGTTGCTGACTCTTTGCACTGCTCAAACCGCATTTGAATAAGACAATGTACCCCAATATGTCTGGTGAGGGAAGTCCTATTTGAGTGTTTCTCCACAATTCGGGCTTATCGATGTCCACTACCGCGATTTAGAAGGAAACCAGTTTGGCCAACTCTATTGGCACCGAGACATCTGCCCATCTGCAGTAGGGAGAAGGTATCATTGACTGTTGTTGTGATGAGCTTCCCATATCCAGCGCAGAAGCGCAACTTTGGTACAGTTTGCAAACGGACAACACTGAGCCTGTACATAGAGAGTTTGCTCATCCCATAACCTGGACATTGCACATGGGCTTGCTTTCTTCTCATCTTGTTTGCCGAGTTTTTGGGCCTGCCCAGCATAGATTTGTATGCACCAAAGTTGCCCCAGACGCTACCTTGATTTGATACGGACTATTTTTGGGTCCTTTGGAGGTCACTTCCCCCATCTACGCGAGCTCACCGAGTATAGCTCGAACTGTCGAGTTAAGCTCAAGGTGTAGGGAGGCAAGGTCGGTATCGTCGAAAGTTTGGGCTTTGCTGACCTTCCCGCTGGCGGAGCTATTTCTAGCCAGCCCTGCACTTGCCTCGGATGTGTTGTCGGGGGGGGTATGCTATGTCAGGATCCTCCAAAAAGCTTAGCGTACAACGTATGATACAATCCCAGGACTGCACAACTGACATGAGGTGACCCCGAATATTGGGAGTCGGACTTTGAACAGTCGGTTGAATAACACTTCCGCCAGCAGCCTTCCATCCAGCCCATCTACCGTCCATCGTCGTGCAGCGAAAGTGAGATTTGGACCGAACTCAGAAACACACCGTGGATGCCCCTTTCGTGCCGCGTGACCTCAGACATTCCCCTTGGTTCCATAGCCACCTACGTACCCAATCAAACACAACTTTCAGCCACATGCAGTGATCCTCCTGTCCCAAGGGCACCGATCAGCCCCAGCTAAGACAAAGCGTCACTATACACAGAGACACCACTTACCGTTGATAGTTTGACCAGCTGAGTAGACTTCAGAAGAGCTTGTCGTCAGCAAGCTTACCAACAGGCGTTGGTGTACACTGGCTCCAATTTATCGCACACCATCACATCGTGACGTCAGAGGATCTTTTGTGCGTGCGCCAGTATTTCTAGGGACCACATTTTTTTGCTGACCAGGTGGAATGACTTTCATCGCAAGTTTGGGTCGTGCAATCCCCGATTGTGATTATATTTCTTGCACAACCACCAAAATGCCAGGGATGGTCCTAAAGACTGTATTATACGTTTGCAGCGGGCTTCCAAGATCCTCTCCCATCTTCTATAATCCTACTATGCAGATGTCCGTACGTCTTCATCCTATGTATACTGAGCTGGTCGTTGGTTCTGCAACTTCTCCGAGACATCACTGTGCTACCAAACCCTCACACTCCTTAAACATGCGTGTCTGTAGCCAATACCTACAGCCTTATCTGCTGACTTTGCCGGTCTTACCTGCCTGTATCACCACTGTCGCGCCGTTATAGGGGGCTGGCTTTTCACATGATACGGCAAGTTCTACGCAACTCGAAAATGTGGACGTTGACACATACGTAGACGTACGTGCTACAATGATTGATTGCTGCAATGCAGCCTCTTCCCCTGTTGGCGTATAGCGCATGGAAATGATATATATACATCGCCTGCTTTTCTCGGATTAACTTAGGTTTTTTATTCTATTTTTTGGCTTCGGACTTCTAATTTTATCCACTTTACTTTGGCTTTGATTTCTAACTTCATTAATGTTTTTATTCATTGGTAAACATATTCTTTTCAGTTGTGGTTGTACCGGTACACGCGAGGTGCATTCGTAACTGCGCTAAGCTGATCAGCAGCTTCAATGACGGACTTGAGTCGCATCATGGCGGTCGCTGTTATGTTCCTTGTCATTGTATCGCAGCTGGGGTTTTTCTGACTCTATACCTGTCGCCAAACTGGGCACTACTCTGTCCTACTACTCTTGGTTCCAGTCTTCCTCCAGCACTTTTCACGACTACCGACGACATTTCACTTTGTCTATGTCCACGCACGGTTGCGACTTCCACGAACACCCTGCGCTCCGTTTAGTGGGTTTCGTTTCCATTTGCCTTACAAGTCGCAGCTCTGCTGTTTCTTTCGCCGATACTGGTCTGGCCTGGCTATTTTTACCGTCACTGACATCGACATTGATCACTGTCATTATCAGACATGCGACGCTAAACAGTGATTTATATGCAGACTGCCCGTCTCTTTTAGACTATCTAACAGCCCTTGATAATTTCATTATCTTTCCTCACGTACATGTATTTCTGTTTCCGGCCTTTCGGCAGTAGGCGCTGACCAACAAGTGTGTATTAGTCTTTCACCTCCTGGGTATACAGCGACGGCCTTTAGCCGTCACCTTGGTGTTCGCACCAATGCACCAGGGCTTCAAAGCCGAACATCCCCTTCCCCTACCGTAAGTCGTGAGTGGCAGCTAGAGTTTGAACTGGGGGTGATGAAAGGAGATGGAAGAGCGAATGAAGCAGCCTCGTGCATAGTTCAAGAAGAGCGCAAAATTAGCATCACCTCAAAATGTTTTCCCATCCCTTACCCGCGTCATATGAGGGGCCTCGTGTCTATTGGACATCTGGCCTCAGATGAGGCCAAATTTCGCGGCGATATTACAGGGTGAAGGAGACGTCCATTCTAGCTATTCTTTGTGTCTACTTGAAGGTCTTTGAGTACTCTATTCGGGCAGAGTGGAGCAGTAGAAAACCTCAGCGAACTTTTTGCGCAGTCAGAGCTTTAGTGCAACAGAGTATAGTACCCTCTGTTTTGGTATCATAAAAGGGGGTGAGGCAACTTCCACCTACAACAAGTAGCACATTCATCATACAGTACGTGTTATACAATTTACATACTTTTTCGGAGGTCAGTTGGACTCAAATGAGGCAAAATCCGATGCCCATTAGACACTAGCTAGCGGACCGAGGCTGGATTGATGTGGGACAGGTGTTCTCGCGATTCGTGCAGTACATATCATTTGTTTTTTCACATCTCTTGTGCACGAGTACTCACTACTTTCATTTTTCTGCAGTTGGTCGTACAACTTCATTGAAGAATTACACTGGATATATTGCAGAATTCATAACAGTTCCTTGCAGATTTCCAGTCGCGTTAGATATCGATTTGCAAGGATGTACACGTTCAGTAAGCAATTGAATTTTGACCTCACGTGAGGCATGTTCCGAAAGAGATAGGCAGTAGGCGGACAGTATCGCACGATGAACTCTGCTACTAATGCACTTACAAAGCAATGAGCCGTCGGGAATCCACGAGAAAAATCGGGTGTCATGTAGTATGCTGTCCTGTGCATGTCATGCGGTATGGGTGTCGACTGTATTGACCCGGCCGTGCGACGCAAGGGAAGCCAAGACAAATTGCAAAAAGTATTCGCTTATCGACGGATGAAAAATGCCCGTGTGATGATGATGCAGAAAAAGTCATACGCATACGCTTCGTTCTTTGTACTTTTTTCGTTTTGAGATCTAAGATTAGGCCTGTAGTAGCTTTCAAGCGGCAGAACACCGACCGGTTTCGAAAAATGTCTAACAACTTGGCCCTATTCTAACAGAGAAAATCAAGAGATTTCGAATGACATAAAAACCCGAGAAATCGGGTAGTCTCAAGTTGAAATGTTAACCCGCCTCATACGATGCGGATCCGCCTCTTAGGAGGGGGGCCTCTAGCTAGGGCACGAAACACTAGCTGGCGCCGACGTGTCGGTATTTCTGGTGGCGCACACACGAGCACCCTCGCGCGTGCGGTGACATGGTCACCGAAATCTGGCAACATCCTCATACCTGCAGCAGTACAGTATTCCCCGTTCAGGACAGTATCATGCCCTGTGACACGCCCTTTAGAATGTCCCTATTCCACGCCACCCGACGCGCACCGTTCGGCGCTCAGAACAAACACATGCTCCTTTTGTACAGTAGTAGGGTGCGTCCCCATTGGCAACGCCTCCTGCTACTGTACAGGAGACCCGTAAAACTGATCCTTGTCTGCTGATGAGACAGAGCATTGACGTCACCCAGCGCACAATTTCGGAGTACACTTACGGTCTTCTCTCCCTCCGCCCACCGCTTTTCTGCCTCCATCGCCTCCGCCGCTGCATTTGGTCCCGTCCCCTCCCTCGTCCCCCTTCCCCCCCGATGAGGCTGCAGTCTCTCCTTTCGCGGTTGCGAGCCTCCTCAACCGGACCCTTCGCCGCTCCTCCGCTAAAGCCTACCCCTTTCAGACTGTTGCGTCTTATTCTTCTCATTGTCCCTCCTCTCTCCATTGTCCTTCTTGTCTTTCTCTACCTCACGCGCGTGTATGTACTGCCCAACCGCCCCTTCCCCCTCGTCACCGCCACCCCAACAATCTACATTGTCTCGCATCGTCGTTCCGGCACCCATCTCTCTATGGATCTGCTGGCGCACATTCTGCCCGCTCCCTTCCGCCTCGTCAAGACCAACCACGTGTACATGACCGAGTCCATCTCTGGTCGCGACGCCACAGCCGGCCTCAACTGCCGCTGCTACAACTACATGCGCCGCACCGGCAAGATCATCCACGCGCACCGCGACGTGCGCGACGTCGTCCTTTCAGGCTACTATTACTACCGCTCCTTTGGCGCACGTGCGTACAAAAATATGACGCGCGACGCGTTTTACGCCAACAAAGACGGCCTGCGTGACCTGGCGATCGAGTCGTGGGTCAACACGACGACGCCATTTTTCGCGCAAGATGACGTTTTTCAGTTGTCGTTTGCAGACTCGGTATCGGGTTTTCCGCACGTGCATGATGCGCTGGCGCAGTTTCTGGGGTATGAAAAGCGGCGGGTGCTGGGCATGGATCCGCGGGATATGAAGTCGGTGAGCACGGTCGTGCTCAAGAATGGGGGTAAGGGGGTGCATGGGTACAAATTAGTGATGCCACAAAAAGTGCAAGATGAGGTGATGCGCGTAGCGAGGCAGAAGCAGGTGGAGAAGAAGAAAAAGCTCCGAAACTGTCCGCGGGAGTGGCGAGGGTGGAGCAGAGCGCTGGATTTTTTAGCGCAGGGGTTCTGGGTAGGGGGGAGAGCATCGTATGATCTGTTTGCCCCGGCATATTGCCCGTCAGTGTGGAAGGGATCCAAGGTCGTGATACGGACAGAGAGGACCGTCAATTAGCTTTGGATAGATGAGCGACTAGGAAAGTATGAGAAAGTGAGGGAAGTTGCGGATCGGGAATAAGTTTGGGAGCGGGGTGAAGGGGTGAAGGGCCGAACTGGGGGTTTCTCAAGCGTTGAGGCGGGCGAATACCGCCGCCACCGAGGTTTTAGAACGTACAAGTATTCATTAACAAGTCCTGTGCCGTCAGTAAGTATTGGGCAGAATAGGATGATGACAAGCGGTTGTCTTCAGCGTTGACGGCACGTGAAGGTTTATAGACCATGAGCCTTGCAACCTGTTTTTTTGCTGCAGAACTGTGCTCAAGTTGATGTAGCAGTTAACGTGCAAGGACTTACTGCAGGATGTATCGTTCGAAGCACACTGCAATGCTGTGGTTGGCAGGCCTTCTGAAGGGGCGACCAAGTCCAAAAGGGTTTAGTGATTGGCTCTTTGAGCTGGGGGTATTAGGGGTAGAGCGGGACTGTGGCAGAGATTTTCTACATTAGGTAAAATAGGCGCGATTTGTACAGATACTCTCTTTTTGCAGTTGCTTATTGCACGCGTTTGGGATGATGGGATTATATCTGTGGCACTCGTAAGGAGGTGGTCAAAAGTAGATGGTTGCTGTGTGGTGGACCGTATGGTGAAAGGACGAGTGACTTGTAAGTGGAAAGGTGTTGTACGCAGAGAAAAGATCTGGTTTCGCATTTACGTTGGGCTTCTCTGAAAGTAAAAATGAGGTTTACTGTACACACAACCTCGGAGCACATCTCGCTTCAATCTTGTCCACGCAAGGCACACCCCAGCCTCTCTGTCTCAATGTGTTCAATGTCTCAATGTTCCCCTGCTGTTTTCGGCGCGCTGCGTAGCAACACATCGGTACAGTGATGCACTGCCTGAAAACTGCGGGAAAATGTTACTGTCATTAGAGCGATGCCATGCCATGAGTGTGGAGCTGACCTGCTGAGCCGGCCGCATGCTCTTCCGAAGCTAAAGTAATACTGCGATGTAAGCCGTTACGCAGATAACACATGATGCTGTACAAACTGAGCAGAACGTGCACGCCCTCATCGGGGTAGCAATGCATTTGATGACAACCGGGCACGGGTGGTATCGTAGAAGTCGGGAGTCGAGATGTCTGCTCCCACGGAGGTCGGATCAACGAGAGCAAGGTGTACTCGCTAGTGCAAACGTCCACCGCACGGCAAATTTCGATTGCACTTCTCGGGAGAATTTCTCCAAGTCGTTGCGAGCGTATGAGCGTCACGAGACTATAATTTGTCGCTCTCTATGCATCTTTGATAGACCTTTAGCGTTCTCAGATGGCGTTTTGTCTTAAACTAATCTACGTTCTCTGTGTGTCGTGTAGATTTTGGTTCTCAAAAGGCATCTGTGGTGCCAGCACGCGTGTTGTAATGCCCTTGTCTTTACCTGCAATAAGCTCGTTTTGGTTAGAAAAGGACCACCCTCAGGTAACTGAGCACAGCCATGAGACCATAGACACTTTGCCTCGTCTTGTGATACGGACAAATTCTTCTGTCGTTGTACCCGATAAGCTGTATAACGGAGTTGAGCAAACGGCAGGAAGCCTGAGCGTTCATCTGTGTCTGGTTCGAGTTACATTGTCTAAGACTACGAAGCTGTTCATGTACGAAGAACCCACTTTTCGAACGAAACTCGTGATTTCTCGATTTGCGCCGCGAAAGAGGCAAATACCTTGAGAACGAACATTTTCTTCTTGAAGCTTTTGTAGCTGCAGATCTGATTAGCAGTCCCTGTATTGCACAGCACTGACTTTCTATGGCCTATATGTTTTGCCCTGCATACGCGGCCAGAAGTGCGATTTTCGCATTTGTGAAAGTGAGGAATAATGGACAGCCAACATATTGCCAATCAGCCCTGACGCGTACCATAATTTTGACCACTCGTCAAGCGTAGTCCACTTTAGCCAGCAATGTGCGAATTCTCATCAACTGTCCCTCATCTAGTAATTAGCTGTCTGATAATGCACGGTCCCAGCGTCAGGCTTGAGCATCCGTGGAATTCGGAGAAAAAAAAGTTCAGAGAGGAATGATGCATCGGAATCTGGCCCGATTTGCTTTTACCAGTCGTTTCTTCCTTGCAACCGGGACAAACCTGTCTCGTCTGCAGGGGGCTGTGCTGGTATTTTACTGAGCGGCCCGTCTCGTCGTGCGCGAAATCTCAAAATCCATGTCCAGTGCAAGTTGGCAGAGATGCCATGGGAAAAACACACGGCATCACGTTATGCCCGGCGAAAAAGACACGCTCGATACTTATCAACAGCTTTGAGAAAAACATCGTTTTCAGCTAATCTCTTACCGTGAGGTCTTGGGTCGGTACATCTCCCTCTCTCCCTTTCTAATCCCGAATCAAAGTTTTCTGCATCGCATCGAATTCGGGGCCATCTTTGACTCCTTACTGCCGTTCTTTCCAATCGCGAGGTAGTATCACAATTCTAACGTGGGAAGATCATCTCACACGCCCACTATAGAGCAGACAGGCACTCCCGTCATAGACTCCTTGGGTCGGAGAATACTCTTGCTTTATTAGAGGTAGAGACTATAGGGGTCGAAATTTGAGTTGAAGATCGAGCCGACGGCAAAGCCCTTCTCTTATGCAGTTTGCACTCGGCTTACGCAATGCCACGTAGTCCGTGCGAAAGCCAAGCAGTTAGCTCGCTTCGCATTGCTGTAAAGTTATCATGACCGGGCCATTGCAGGTCGATCTGGTATACCCATACTGACGTGAGCTCTGATAAAGGCAGTGCCGATGGCGTTTTCCAGTCCTGGGACATGACCTCGAGGACATAAGCAGCATGTTACCTGCACCTTCGGGGATACGCAGCCCCGCAAAGTCCGCCTTATCTTCTGAAACGTTGGCATTGGCGCCGACGATTGCCCCACTGCGTATGTCATCGAGAACAAGGAACTCTTTCAGGACAAGTAAACAAGGTCACATGGAGTTCCTTCCCATTTTTAGGAACATTTGGTCTTGCGGAAAACGACTAGTCGACAGCTCCGGTCCTAACAAATATGGCACTGCAATGGTAGCAGAACTACTCTCAGGAGGAGGCATCGGGCCAATGTTGCCATCAAGTTGCTCTCATCTGTGAACCCTGGTTTGCAACTCGTGATGATGGAAGCTTCTCAGTCGATGGCAATCGACGGTCTATATAACCAGGAAGCTCCCACGACTGCAAGTTTGTTCTACAGTTTCTACTCAAATGCAATCCACCCACCTCACTCCTGCGCATCTTTTTCCAATACCTCCGGAATGCTAGCGACATCCCGTCAGACCTTCTTCCTGGCAATAATGGTACTTTTTCTTCTTAATCCTTCCTTGGGGGTTTTCGCTGGCTTCTTCGACATCAAGTCTCACCCCAGCCGCAGCCCCAAGAAACATATCGGCATTGCAAGGGAGGTTCTGAAAGTAACTACACCGAACCTTCAAGCCGTCAGTGCCGAATTTGCCACCTCCTTCGCACAGAAACTTGTGGTCGACATTGCCCCGCCTTTCCCCCGTCGCTCGACTAATCCGCCAACAACTCGACTTGATACCGCCGCTCCCGCTGCCAGGAAGTGGTAGCTTGTCTGTTCAGACGCGATTCAGACGGAAGAAGTCTGGAAAGCCTTCAGGAACATCTCTAGCGGCTCAGGGCAGATGTCACGGATGATTCCCAAATTGAGTGCAGCTCGGTAGGAACGTGAAACGACTTTGGGTGAGCCGCTCCCTCTCGAGCGGGCACAACGACACTGTTGGAGTACAATGGGACCTCAAGCCAGGTCACACCGTCGACAAATTTGCATCGCATGAGCCATGAATTCCGTCGCACCATGTTCATTGCAATTGTACACATTACCCACCAAACTCCAAAGCTAAACTCTCCCAGATTAGCCGTATCACCAAATAAACTACCTTTCCCATGTTGTCCCCCCTCCCACCCCCCCTCAGTGCAAATGCGCCTTCTCCACCAACCTTACCACCCACACTCCTGCTCCTCCACCCCCCATCGCCACCAACACCCGATCCGGACCGGTTCCGACGGGTTCGGATCGG